>NMRB01003253.1:9878-20089 GCA_002633025.1 Notospermus geniculatus | reverse complement strand
GTCGACACGTCTCGCTGTCTTTCCCGCCTTGTCACAGCATATTCCGTCAGTGCCAGGGAACATTCACAGATAGGGAACATTCAAAAACGTTACATCGGTGTTTTGTTAGTGAGAATTTAGAGTGTGTTGCAAGGGGAACTAACAGAATTCGACCGCCATGTTGAAATGGAATTACGGTTTTCACACGATGGATAGGCCTACCTTGGAGGAATTATACTGACACTCCTGCCGAATCGGTTAATGTCGTCCTGGGTATAACAGAAATATACCCAGGTTCAATGTCGTCCTACAAAACTATACCCTGGGTATAGTTCGACTACAAAAGTATACCCAGTACCGTAGCTTTGAGCCTAGATACGAGTTAGAATGAATGGCCGCCATTTTGTTTCTCGCTTCAACTGAGACGGCAGTTTTGCAATCAACATCGTCAAAATACCAGTCAATATCGTCAGCATTTCTGCTCATCGATAGCATGGGTCAACTGTTAACATTTGTCTTAACACAATCGTCCAGACTTATCGCAAGTTTAGCTCACAATTTCAAAGAAATGAGCAAACGAACAGAGCCGATCTGCGTCATATGTTTGTTCGGTGTCGTGCATTCATCTACGTCCGGATCGACATTACATCAGCCGTGCTGCGAGTACTGTTGCGGATTTGAATGACGATAAACGGCACGAAAAATTCTTTGATGACTGTCGGTACGATATATTAAAATGGTGCCCGTCGTGTCGGGCGCGAGAGCGATGTTTTTCGACTTGTCATGCTTGTGCATGGTCATGTGGAATTTGCAAGGACAATCTCGTCTTCAGGTGCTGTATCCAATCCTCGGTATACTTTTGTAGATCGAACTATACCCAGGGTATAGTTTTGTGGGACGACATTGAACCTGGGTATATTTCTGTTATACCCAGGACGACATTAACCGATTCGGCGACACTCCTGCCTGCGCTCTCTCCTCTGCTGTCACTGACGAGTATGGATACGCCTAAGATCCGGATCACGTGACCCACCAGCACACGTTTCCGGATAAAAATATTTCCGGGAAATAGGTCATACAAGATAAAAACTATCGGGAGACACTGGTGTGAGCTCTCGAACAATTCCTCCGTCTGATCTCACAAGTCCTTTTTTTCGATAACAGCGCGATATTAGAATGAACCGTGAAAAACAGCAGAGAAAATTCGCGGTAACCTGAATTGAGACTGCCGGGAAAACTAGGTACCGGGGTACCGTCATAAAATACGAAAACACACGGCTGATACAGGGACGGATCCAGGGGGCATGGGGCCTATGCCCCCCCCCCCATTTTTGGCAGAGCAATGATTTTTTCAGCAAGAAAAATTTAATCATATAAAAATTTGAGTATTTTTTTCTCAGATGCCAGGAATATGCATCTAAAAGCAGTTTAAAATTGTCAAATTTTTCTGGGGGGGGGTCTGCCCCCCCCGTTTGCGCTTCGCGTTTTCGGTGCTCACCCCTCTGTCGAACTAAGCCCCCTTTCTATCAATCCTGGATCAGGTGCAACGTCGATCAGTGTTCCCCGTATTTCTGGGTTTTTTCTTATTGTTTCCCTCCTGACGGATTAAGCGGCAACTAACCCAACAATAACCATTCTATACCGCGTCTATTGTTGGGGAACACTGAGCTACAGAAACACTCACAGATGTTACACCTGTACTGTGATAGACGGCTCCTCCACGGATGATCACTGGGGCGTAAGGTCCCTGATACCTTAAGGCCGTCTCACACGAGCGCCGAGTACGGCGTCAACTAGCGCGTTTTGAAAACGCCGACAAGCGCACAATTTAGCGCATAGTTGACGNAACGCATGAGAACGCACGAGAACGCATGAAAACGCATGAGAACGCATGAAAACGCAGCGTTTGTAAACGCACTGCGCGTTTACAAACGCATACTTTGCGTTAATTTATTGCATTCTCTGCGTCAAAGAGAAGAGACGCTACGTACCGGAAGTCGTCAAAACGCACGAAAACGCAGGGCCTGCGTTTTGAAAATGCAGGACGTGCGTTTACACGGCGTCAACTATGCGCTAAATTGTGCGCTTGTCGGCGTTTTCAAAACGCGCTAGTTGACGCCGTACTCGGCGCTCGTGTGAGACGGCCTTTACTCCGGGGGGGGGGGGTCCCCTTCGAACACAATTTGGCTCAATGTGACCTATCAATATCCATAAAGGAAATTTCCCCTCGAGCGCCTCCTTATGTCTTTCACAAAGACATCATATCACGGGATATATTTGTCAAGTACGGCTCACAAACAGGAAGAAATAAAAAAAAACACCGTCACGACTTCCTTGTTGCTGGTAGGCTGTCTGATGGAATTTCCAGACGGTGTATCACATGTCATCATGTTTCAGTCCTAATGACATGTATAAGTCGTAAACAAACTTTGTCAGAGTGATGAGTCTTCCACGAGTTCGGCCAGCGTGAGCTCCGTCTTAAACAGTTCAGCTGATACGGGACATTTCGCCGCATTTTTCGACAGCGAGCTTCAAGGTAAGTGTCGGTAAAACCAATCAGGGATCTCTGATTTTTCCTTTTTGCAAGCCGATTTTAATTGTCCGGGATTTTGGCAGTCACATTCAGACTCAGCCAACTGAATGGTTGGTCACCGGGCATCGAACTCTAATTCGGGGAATCGACCCCACAGCATCAGAGGTGTCTGCCATGGACACTAGTCAGTGTCACTATAATTGTATGTTCCCCTAAAGCCTGGCGCAGATCGACCTTGCGACTGGATGCAACTACCTGCAATGCCGTTGCCGGCAATGGTTGCGACTGGCTGAAAACAGTTGCAACTGATCAGTTGCACAAACAGGTCGATCTGAGCGGCCCGGCAACGCTATTGCCGACCGTTGCAGGTAGTTGCAATCAGTTGCACATGTTCTACTCGTTGCCGACCATTGCATCTAGTTGCATTCAGTCGCAGTCGATGTGCGCGCTCTGGCAATGAATTTCCTCGTTTGTGGTGCACATTAGACTGGTTCGTAGTCCCAACTGGCTCCGATGTTGGGACCGGGAACCAGTCTAGGTGCACAGCCATTTTGAATGTTTATCACATGACTCCCGAGTACGAGTTGTCCGTTCGGAAGACATCGACAATTTCCGTGTAGCATTCAGTTCAGTTGCATGTGTCGATGTGCGCGCTCCGGATTGAGACTGGTTTGTGCCACTTGTTGCCGCAATGACCAGTCGCAATCGATGTGCGCTGTCCGCTCACATCGACAGCGACTGTTGCAGGTAGTTGCATCCAGTCGCAAGGTCGATCTGCGCCAGGCTTTANGGAGGCTGCGAAACAAAGTGATTTTCAGATGGCCCTGGTGATCATGAGGAGCAAGATTTTATCAAGTTCGTTGCGTGCCGAGCTCACGCCCTTCGTCAAGCTTGCACCGTCATACCTGAGTATGACAGATTAAGTCCAATTATGACCCTAATTAGGGCCGGAGGCCATTCTCAAGAGATTTATGTCCTGAGACATTTAGAAAGCAAAAATCAATTCGAATTATTTCTGAGGAAGCGCTCCCGCACCGTACAGTCAACAATCTCCCGCAGCCGTACAGTTGATTTTAAAATTGCCGATTTTCGATGTGTTCTCCTGCGAATTTCTGGGAGATATTGCAGCAGCTAGACTTTTATAGTGTATTTATTCACCTAGGGCTGTCATTTTGCTCTTAGCGATGGTATTTATAGTAATTTGGCGTGTCAGCTTTGCCAAGCGTATGTGACCGGAACTTTCTCCCGCAGCTGTACGGCAATGTTGATTGTACACCGTGTTTATGTGCATGTGAAGTTCCGGCCCGATCGGACATCCAATATGGCCGCCAGGTGGCATAACCCAAAAATTATCAAAGTGCTGTAACTCAGGAACGACTTGACCCAAAGCTCTCAAATGTGCTATGTGGCCCCCTGGAGATGGCCTTTATGTGCATGTGACATTCCGGCCCGATCGGACATCCAATATGACCGCCAGGTGGCATAACCGAAAAATCATCAAAGTCCTACTTGGGAATGACTTTACCCAGATTGCTCATGATATGTACCTCCCTCTGTCATTAGACTATTATGTCCAACCCGGTGAGCACATGGTCCATGAACCATTTCATTTTCTATTGCGCCTCCCGCTGACATTTATTGTACAGGACCACCATTCCGTTTACATCTTTCCTGTCAATAAATTTCCTTTGCACTTGAGCCCAAACGACCGTGGCCTACTGTATATCACCCAATTTCATCCCTCACTGAAAAACTCTGCTTCGTCAAAATGACAAATCCACGGTTCGTCATTTCGACGAACCCGTATCTCAAACAATCTCTAACAAGGTTCGTCCAAATGACGAACCGTGGATTGTCGTTTCGACGAATTAGATACTCAGTTTGTAAACTCCCTACGCAGTTGTGAGTCGCGCCCCCTTCGGTTTACTCGCCCTCCACAACTGCTTTACTTCGTGGAAGTCGCCGCGTTTGGTCAACAGATGGCGTCAGGGCCTGGCGCGAGTTTTACAGCCTTTCAGAACTCTTTGGCCCGTTGGCAACGGATGTTCTTGTGCTACCATGGCTATGAACCGCTCGGCCAATGAAAAAGTGTCTCAGGCCAGCTTGGTTACCGGTTGCTCGGTGCTCTCATTGGTCGACTCTCTCAGCGCCATCTGTTGACCAAACGCGGCGAAGTTTACGAAGTTAAGCAGTTGTGGAGAGCGAGTAAACCGAAGGGGGCGCGGTACACAACTGCGTAGGGAGTTTACTCAGTTTGGTGATAAATGGAAAACGTACCTATAAAGTTCGTCATTTTGACAAAGAAGAGTTTTTCAGTACTTTAAAATCAAAAATTCTTGCAATCTGAAAATCTCATTTTTCAGGATGTTCCTTCTTCGAGTGGTAGCCGTGTTTCTCCCGCTGCTGGCCGCCACAGCAGACGACAGGAGAGTCAGCCATCATGTCAATAAGAGCATCGTCTGCGAGTCGGGCCATTGCTGCACCACGGAGTACGTGAAGAAAGAGGTGAACGTAAACTGTACTGAAAGGGGCTGGAAGGATGTACCGAAAAACCTGCCAAAAGACACCATCACGTTGGATCTCCAGGGGAACAAAATCTCATCAATCAGACGCAATGCATTTGTTGGCCTGACGAAACTGGAATCTTTGAACCTGACCGCTAACAAAATAAGATGGTTAGACCCGGGAGCGTTTAATGGGTTAAGTGAACTGAAATCATTGAAACTCGGAGAAAACCCGCATATTGAGTTGAAGTCAGCCACTCTGGCACCGCTTAGACACCTCCAGGAACTCAATCTGCAGATGATCCAAAGTCTGTCTCTTGATGAGGATGTTTTTCTCCGTTCAGTGTCCCTGCAACATCTGAACGCCAGTAATTCTCGACTCCGCGATCTATCATTCCTGTCTTCACTGCGGAATGCGCCTAATATCACCAACATCGAGTTACAAGGCAACAGACTGGGGAATCTTACCAAGGACATGTTTGACGGTTTGGTGTCCAAACGGTTAAAACTGAATTTGGGCGGCAGTGGTGTGACGCACATTGAGACCGGGACGTTCGCCTCGATCCGGAAACTGTGGTGGCTCACTCTTTCGAACAATAACATCAGTTCGTCTTTACCTGGTGCCCTGCTTGGCCTACATCACTTGCGAGTTCTGTCTCTCCGCAATTCTGGACTGAGCGATCTGTCATTCCTGTCTTCACTGTGGAATTCGCCTAACATCACCAGCATCGAGTTACAAGGCAACAGACTGGGGAATCTCACCAAGGACATGTTTGACGGTTTTGTCTCCAAACGGTTAAACAGCCTGAATTTCCGCGGCAGTGGTGTGACGCACATTGAGACCGGGACGTTCGCCTCGATTACAAACATGTCGTTTCTCGATCTGTCGGACAATAACATCAGTTCGTCTTTACCTGGTGCCCTGCTCGGCCTACATCACTTGCAAGTTCTGCATCTCTCCAATGTTAACTTGCGTAACCACACGAAACTGCAGGAGATGTGGGGATACCTCCGACCGAATAACACCAGTGACGCGGCTTTGAAATTCCTGTTTTTGAGCAGAAATGGTCTGAAAAGATTACCAGTGAATGGATTCAAAGGACTTGGAAACTTGTGGTATTTGAACATCTCTCAAAATCCGCTGACGGAACGAGCGAGCAAAGAAGCTTTTGTAGGTTTACGTAATTTACTAAAGCTTCACATGTATAACTGTCGAGATTTGACCTCATTTCCTAAGTTTGCTCCAGAGAATGGAACGCAGTCGTTCACGCCCAAACTGGAATATCTGGACCTGTCCTGGAGTCCTGTTGTAACCCTCCCGAAACCAGACGTCTTTAAGGGACTGGAGACCCTTAAACATCTTGATTTGTCTCACACCTTCATTCGTGGTATCGTACTGGATTCACTGAAGAACATAGAGGTGTTAAAACTGAATGATTCCTGTTTAGATGAACTTCCAGAGGTCAACAGTTCGACACTCACAACGTTGAATATCGCGTACAACCGTTTTCACATTGCTAGAGGCTTAAAGTGGACCGTGCCAAATTTGGCTTTCTTAAGAATCTCAGGAAACAAATTTATTAATATGACCGGGAATGACACGGTTAGATTCTTTTCGTTTTTTCCAAGTTTGAAAACTCTGGTGATGCAGAGCATGGGACTCTACTTCATTCCTGATGCCCTCTTTGACAAACTGGCCAACCTGACCAAATTAGATTTGTCTTTCAATGACGTGGGCGGGAAAATAAATAACCGTTGGTTTAAAAACCTCAAAAAGTTGGAAGAACTTTATCTTCGTGACTGTCGACTTACTACGATCAATCGGCAAAGTTTTCCCGATGATCCTGACTTCCTGCGGCGACTGAAAAAATTAGACCTTCGATATAACGCGTTAACTTGTGACTGTTCAATCGAGTGGTTCTACTCGGCAATCTTGGAGAAAAGTCTCCCACTTCATGGAAAGTGGGAGGAGTATAAATGCAATCTCAAATCTACCCAAACAAATTACAAAATACCCATCAAGGACTACAGAATTCCAGAAAGTTGCACTAAGGCGTACAGACTTCTTGCGGGGCTCTGTGCGTTTGGAGTTCTACTCATTGTCACGTTCGCGCTTGGTTTGGGCCTCTTCAGCCGATACCGCTGGTATATCAAGTACAAAATCTTCAAACTAAGACTCTGGTTTTACGGGAGCCAGTACGAGGATCTGGACGGGTCCGAATACGAATATCACTTCCTCGTACATTACGACGATAGCGATTTCCCGTGGATACGCGACATGTTGATCCCGGAGCTCGAGAATAAACGGGGCTACCGTTTGTACATCAAGGACCGCGACTCCCGGCTGTGCGAGTACATTCTGGAGAACATCCAATACAGCATTGAGAACAGCTACAAGACCGTGCTGTGTATTTCCAATCAGTTTACCCAGAATTCATGGTGTCAGTTCCTGCTGCGTCTCTTGATACAGAAACTGGTGAATGAGAAAAAGAACATCCTCGTCTGCATCTTGCTGGAGGAGATTGAGGGCGAAAATCTCCTGGATACCCTGGAGAACGTCCTGACCCAGAAGAACTACATCAGATTACCAGAGGACAGAAGCGAGGAAGCNGCGTATGCTGAGCAGTTACGACGCTAACAGGTGGGGGTGGGGGTGGGGGTGGGGGTGGGGGTGCAAAACCGTTTTCAGTGACCCATTTAAGTGATACCCAGGGTAAAAATTAAAACACTATCGATGTCTTTGTAAAAATATTTACATGTATTTCCAATATTTTTGTACAAAACCCTCACCATGTCATATTTTATATTCCGTTACCATAGCGACAAGATATTACAGAGTAGCACCAACAACCAGTGCCGGAAAGTTCTTTGGTGCTATGACCGCGTTAATCAGGAGTTTGACAGCACATAGTGACAGCTCTGCAGTGGTCACTAGGACTCGGACCCGTTAGCAGTTATGGCTGGCGGCGAGGTTGCAATGACCTGGTCACTGGTCGACCAATCAGGTGACTGGCTCAGGGAACCGGACTTAGAGAAGACGCTTACGCTCCTTGAGTGCGTCTAAACCTCCCAAATTATAGAGCCAGTGAACTCGGCAGACCAATGATCGGGTGACTGCAACCAGCTAGGCCTACCGCGCCATGCAGTGGATCCTCTTACAAAGCAAAATGAAATACAATTAGGCCAGACCATGCAGTGATTTTGGAAGGTATTTCTTGATTTTATCAAGAATATATTACACTCCACACGTTTCACACACTCTCCAGACTTACAATGAATCATTCACGCATGTACAACACGTGACCTACACTGATTTCGTATCCAAGGTATACGTATCCAGGACAACACTTTCAACCAATCAAAATGGACCATCCCTCAGCGCCATCCCTCGACGGAAACTGACACTTAGTGCCCGCCTGTTGGATTGATTATATCGGTATTAAAACGTGAAAAATGACCGATTTCAACTCGCAATATCTCGGCTTCTAGGGGGGCTATATAGATGTTCTTGGTGTCATTTTATTGGGAATGATCTTGTCTATAAATCTGTACCAGCAGTTACACTTGTTGTTGTACTTTAAGGCCTTAATATTGAGAGAACATATGTGATGTTTTGTGTTGATTTAGTTGCATATTCTTGGGTAATATATTCTTGATTTTATGCAAAGGCGCATAAAATCGCGTCCACAATCATCGCAGGGCGCGTTTTCTGGCGCCAAGAACTAAATTATTATATTTTACATTTATCCAAGTGTCCCAAATGTGTGAGGTCTGCGGCACGTCAGGTATTCGACTGAAAAAACATCATGATGTCAGAGTGCGGGGCCATGACGTCACTCGAGGCACTCGGAGCCACGACGTCACTCGAGGGATTTTACAGTATTAAATTCAACAAACATATTACATGTATGTTATTCATGTTGATTTTGTTCAAGACAATCGTCAATGCTAAGGCAAAAGATATTAAAACATGTAAAGTTCAACACTAATGTGAAATAAGTTTCTTTCGTCATTCTGTTGTAGTCGTCGTTCACTTGGATGGCGGATGACGTCCGCTGACCTTGAGGGAAACGCTATCAGTTGTCCCCACCCTCCCGCAGCAGAGCTTTGGTCTCGTTCCTCTTCATACACTCACACACAGAGTTTCTGTGAATGGATGAGGAGCGAGGTAAAAACCTCTGCTGTGGGAGAATGGTGGTCCTGGGTTTGTTGTTTGCGCTCTTGATACCAGATGGCGCACATGCTCCAGCTACAACAGCAATCTTGACACTAGAGGGTCTTGGGACGAGGTTCAACTAACACCCTCTAGTATCGTTCGAAGGTTACCATCTTGAAAAGTAGTGCAGCGGAAGGTTAAATGGAAAAATATCTACCAATTGTGATCAGGCTCTTATATAACGGTAACTCCATTAGGAGTGATGCGGTCAAACATGGCGGCGACTGGTCGATGACAGTGTCTATTTGTGTACGTAGTGGAGAAAATCGGCACTGTTGTAGAGTTTGAAATGAGGCGACAGTCCTGTCATCTCCCTGCTCACTCCGGGGGGGTGGGGTCCCCTTTGAACACGATTTGGCTCAATGTGACCCATCAATCAGGCTCCATATCTACGAAATACTTAGGTTCTCTAAGTCAACACAGACGTCTCGTCCAACAAGTGCTGATCTCCAAGCTGTCTATCATTGTACAGATAAAATGTATTAAAAAAACTAAAGAATCAATTTCTGAAAGGAAAATACACCATGCGGCATAATGCTTGATATACCGTAGAGTCGGTTCTATAACATCAGTCCATAATTCAAGATTAGCAACGCCCATTTCACTACGTACTGGTCACATGTTGGTCAAGACTGACATTCGTGATGGGGATTTGAATAGGCCATCAGTACTAGGCGCTATTTACGGATTTGTGGTTTCATGGAATAGAGATCAATTTCACCATGTATTCAAGAATTCCACGGCTCTGTTGTCAGTGGTTGACAAAAGCTTTGGATTCTTTATTGATACAAGTTGTATACTGCGGCATTTGACCGACTTCATAGGACTAGTGATATCCCAACACCTCATGTCTTATTCGCAAGAAACTGACTAGGCCTTCTTCTGTGCGCCATTGGTCGATCAGTGCAGGCGGGAAACCGGGCTCTGACATAGTAATGAACTGGGGCGGGACTTCGGCATATAATGCATTGATGTTATA
>NMRB01003252.1:31548-70885 GCA_002633025.1 Notospermus geniculatus | reverse complement strand
CCGAACAAAACTCTTTTTGGTCTGCTGGTAGAGCTAGGAATGATGTTGCAAGTAAATTTCAGGCCACAACTCGAAAGGCAATGGATGATATACTAGTAGGCCTACCTTTAATCAGCAATGAAGCTGACAGTGAAACGGACAGGGGAAAGTTTGAGGCCGTGGCTGCGTCCGCGGAATGTGCGAGTTGGAATCTCGCATTTGAAACTCATCCCACGGACATGATAGAGGGGTTCCCAGGAGGAACGAAGGATGTCTCCAATGGATCTAAATTCTCTACGCCTAGGAAGAGAATGGCCACTCACTCTCGGGCTTCAGCTGGAAGGGCAATGGATGATATGACTTTGGACGACACGGCCAAATCGGACGCCGACGGCGTGTCTGACAAATCATTTGGAAATGTGGACTCAAGGGACTTGCTGACAGATTCGAATGATCTACCATTTAAATGCGATTTTTGCGGGAAAAGCTTTCCACATAGGAGTCGTTTGGAGTTGCACGTCAGTGTGCACACGGGGGAAAAACCATTCCAATGCCAATTATGCAAGAAGCGATTTCGCATAAAGGAGTATTTGATCTCACACGAACGAGTCCATACTGGCGAAAAACCCTACTTCTGTGAGGTTTGTTTTCAATCCTTCAGGAGCGTAAGTAACTTGTGTAGCCATCGTCGGATTCATCAGGAAAAGCCGTACAGGTGTGACTTTGGTCAGTGTCCAAAGCGGTTCATTTCAACGGAGGGGATGTTGCGTCACCGGCGTACTGCCCATTTGGTAGAGAAACCTTACCAGTGTTCGCAATGTGATAGGGGTTTCCACACCAAATGGCACTTCCTACAACACGAGCAGAAGCATTCTGAACGTCCACCATTCACTTGCGCAAAGTGTAACATTGGATTTTCTAGCCAGTTGAAACTGGAGTGGCACTGTCGTAGGATGCATGCATCGCATTCTCCAGTGCGTGCGGGAGAATCGTGCAAAACCCCACCGAATTGAGTTGCCATATTTGTAGGCCTATACTCACACGCCCTCGGACCAAGGCCCGTTCTCGTGTTATTGTTCTGGTGGAAAGGTCTTCCTGCTAGAGTCCTCTCTCAAAAATCATAAACGCCGACACCTTTTTGCAAAAAGAAATTGGATGGTCTATAATGAGCACGCGTGTCAGTTTTTCATAAAACAATCTGTCATTGACGTCACAATAATTTTATTTGACTAGCTGATTGAATAATACTATAGAACTCAATAAAATAAACAATACACATGTGTTACTTGGCCCTTATCATGATTAAAGTTAATTTGCGTCGGGTAATTTTTTGAAACAGGTGTAACGTTTTTCAGTGTGGTCGTTTTTCGGTGTGACTTCTATTGTTCGGAACACACTGGGAAATGGACTCGCTGTTTCTCTGTGTGTCGCTCATTGTCCAGTCGCCGCTTATTCCGTCAATCTATTGAACTGTCACACTGGCACACGGACCACACTGAAAAACGTTACAACTTGTTTTATGTGTTCCCAAACTCTGACCTCGCGGCGCTCAGGAATGGACAGTAGCGCCGCGTGCGGCACACATAGGAACCAGTCCAGCATCTCCTGTTCAAATTTTCTCACATTCTATTGTATTGACTGCAATTTATTTGAAGAAAGATTGTTCCTGTGAACCACCTCAAGAATTTTCTTCAATTTGTTTTCTCTTTTTTTTTCTCTTTTTTCCCCTCAATTGACTTTCGTAGGCTTTCACAGAGCCCCCAGTTTCAAATTTTGCACTAATGACGTCATCAGGCATGTCAACGTCTCGATCGATCGTGGTAACACAAGCAATGGAAGATAGCCCAATTTGTCAATTGTGCATGGATCATCAGCGCTGCGGTGAGTGTTCGTACCCCTGTTTCCTCTCAAGATGCGACCTGACCTCGAGAATAAAACATCTGATGCCTTCCCCCTCAAGACCGAGCCTGGCGGGAAATCAGAACCTCCAGAGATCTGTGAATTCAAACAGGAGGTCAAGGAAGGTGACAATGACCGGGACAATGACGGTTGGAGTTCAGCGGGATCTGGTTTGGAAATTTTTCGGCAGAGTGCGCCACAAGCGTTGTCGATCCCTGACCCTGGTATCCACACACCATGCACACCGCTGTTCGAGGGGCAGTTTGGAAGAAATGCCGATGATAAATCCTGGTTGCAGGAGAAAACTGACGGTGGACACCTGAAACCTTTCGAGTGTGACATTTGTTCCATCAATTTTGCCACCACAAATGAACTAGCGTCGCACCAGCAGCTTCATACGCCCGTACCACGGCAGGATTGGTGGGAGGGGCACAGATTATCAATTTGTACGAAGTGTAACATTGGTTTCCGGCTGGTGGACGATTTTTTCTTTCACCAATCGCTTCATGATTCTGCAGTCAGCTGTGAGGCCGATGTTGATGATGAAACCGAGACAAAAGCATCAACAGAAAGTTTTCAAAGAGAAGAAAAGGTTGACATCCGAGATGTACTGCCCCAAGAGGAAGTTAAAGTGAAGTTAGAATCGGAGGCTGCGACCACTGAAGCTCGGGCTTCAACTCGAAGGGCAATGGATAATATGACTTTGGACGAGATGGCCAAATCGGACGTCGTGTCGGACAAGTCATGTGGGAATGCGGACTCAAGAGACTTGACACATTCGAATGTTCCACCATTTAAATGCGATTTTTGCGGGAAAATCTTTCGACATAGGAGTCGTCTTAAGTTTCACATCTCTGTACACACGGGGGAAAAGCCATTCCAATGCCAAATTTGTAACAAACGATTTCGCAAAAAGTATTATTTGATCGCCCACGAACGAGTCCATACTGGCGAAAAACCCTTCTCCTGTGAGGACTGCGGTCAGTCATTCAGGACCTCAAGTAACTTGAGCAGTCATCGTTGGATTCATTTGGAGGAAAAGCCGTCTGGCATGTCTGGGTGCGACCTGCCCGTGGGTCCAAAACCGTTCGTTGAATTGCCAGGGATGTTGCATCACGAGCGGACTGCCCATGTCGCACAGGAACTTTACCAGTGTTCGCAGTGTGATAAGTCCTTCACGAGCTCAAGTCGCTTGACCGATCATCATCGTCGGATTCATAAGGAAAAACCGTACGGGTGTGACCGGTGTCCAAAACGGTTCATTTCAACAGGAGGGATGTTGAAACACCGGCGTACTGTCCATGTCGCACAGGCTCCTTACCAGTGTTTGCAATGTGATAAGTCCTTCACGAGCTCAAGTCGCTTGACCGATCATCATCGTCGGATTCATAAGGAAAAACCGTACGGGTGTGACCGGTGTCCAAAACGGTTCATTTCAACAGGAGAGATGTTGAAACACCAGCGTACTGTCCATGTTGCACAGAATCTTTACCAGTGTTCGCAATGTGATAGGGTTTTCACCACCAAATGGTACCGCCTACAGCACGAGCAGAAGCATTCTGAACCTCCACCATTCACGTGCAGAAAGTGTAATGCTGGATTTTCTAGCCAGTTGAAACTGGAGTGGCACTGTAATAGGATGCATTCATCGCATTCTTCGGTGTAAAACCAGCGGGAGAATCGTGCAAAACCCCACCGAATTGAGTCGCCATATTTGTTGGCCTACTCACACGCCCTCGGACCAAGGCCCGTTCTCTTCTCGTGTTTTATTGTTCTGTGTGTGTGGAAAGGGCTTCCTGCTAGAGTCCTCTTAGTGCGGTATGGTGTGTCAACAAAGCAGCTCCCGTAGGATTTTTGTGCTAAAGTTGATTTATTTGCAGTTCTAGGTACTTTAGGGTCCAAACTACATGTATCAGAAATTGATGGGGTGCAAATTTTCCGACCACCTCTTTGTGGGGCGTCCCCCAATTTTGTGAACTGACTTTACCGTTGGACATCTATGGACGCAACAATCTGAGCTTTGTACAGGAGAATAGACAATTTGTACTGCTAACTTTTGTATGGTTGGATTTACACCTCATAAACAAATGTATTACCAACAGATATAGGCCCTAGGCCTAAATATGGTGCCTCGGAATCAAATAAACCTATTCTTTTGTATGGTAACACAAGCAATGGAAGATAGCCCAATTTACGGATACACTAAAGTAAGAAAATGACTCAAAACAATGCACGACCAGACGTCCTCTGACCTCGCGGTACTGAGGAACGGACAGTAGCGCCGCAGGAGAGTGGCGCGGCAAAGATAAGAACCAGTCTAACCCTATGGCATATCCTGTTATACTAACTATAGTAAGTTTTTTCACATCCTATTGTCATGATTGTATTGACTGAAAATTATTTGAAGAAAGCTTGTTCCTGTGAACCATCTGAAGAATGTTTCTTCAATTTGTTTTCTCAATTTTTTCTCTCAATCGACTTTCAAAGGCTTTCACAAAGCTACATGTTTCAAATTCTGCGCTAGATGACGTCATCAGGCATGTGAACGTCCCGATCGATCGTGGTAAGACAAGCAATGGAAGATAGCCCAATTTGCCAATTGTGCATGGATCACCAGCGGTGAGTGTTGGTACGTTTCCTCTCCGTTTAAGATGTTTAAGATGCGACCTGACCTCGAGAATAAAACATCTGGTGCCTTCCCTCTCAAGACTGAGCCTGGCGTGAAATCAGAGCCTCCAGCGATCTGTGAATTCAAACAGGAGGTTGAGGAAGGTGATAATGACGACTGGAGTTCATCAGACTCTGGTTCGATGATTCAACGGCAGAGTGCGCCACAAGCGAGGGCGATTCACAATGTCCACACACCGTTGTTCGAGGGGCAGTTTGGAAGAAATGGCGGTGATAAGTCCTGGTTGCAGGAGAAAACTGACAGTGGACACCTGAAACCTTTCGAATGTGACATTTGTTCCATAAACTTTGCCACCACAAACGAACTGTCGTCGCACCAGCAGCTTCATACGCCCGTACCACGGCAGGATTGGTGGGAGGGGCACAGATTGTCAATTTGTACGAAGTGTAACATTGGTTTCCGGCTGGTAAATGATTTCTTCTTTCACCAATCGCTTCATGATTCTGCGGTGAGCGGTGAGGATGATGAAACCGAGACAAAAGCATCAACTGAAAGTTTTCAAAGAGAAGAAAAGGATGACATCCGAGATGAACTGCCCCAAGAGGAAGTTAAAGTGAAGTTAGAATCGGAGGCTGCGACCACTACTTTGGACGAGATCGCCAAATCGGACGTCGTGTCCAACAAGTCATGTGGGAATGCGGACTCAAGAGACTTGACACATTCGAATGTTCCACCATTTAGATGCGATTTTTGCGGGGAAAGCTTTCGACATAGGAGTCGTCTTGAGTCGCACATCACTGTCCACACGGGGGAAAAACCATTCCAATGCCAAATTTGTAACAAACGATTTCGCCAAAAGTATTACTTGGTCGCCCACGAACGAGTCCATACTGACGAAAAACCCTTCTCCTGTGAGGATTGCTGTCAGCAGTCCTTCAGGACCTCAGATAACTTGAGCAGTCATCGTTGGATTCATTTGGAGGAAAAGCCGTCTGGGTGCGACCTGGGTCCAAAACGGCTCGTTGAATTGCGAGCGGATAGGCCTATTGCATCACGAGTGGACTCCCATGTCGCACAGCTTTTCCAGTGTTCGCAGTGTGATAAGTCCTACAGCCGCTCAAGTGGCTTGGCCCGTCATCGTCGTCGGATTCATAAGGAAAAGCCGTACGGGTGTGACCTGGCTCTAAAACCACGGCTCGTTGAATTGCGAGCGGATATTGCGTCACGATTGGACTTCCATGTCGCACAGCTTTTCCAGTGTTTGCTGTGTGATAAGTCCTACACGTGCTCAAGTGGCTTGACCAGTCATCATCGTCGGTTTCATAAGGAAAAGCCGTACGGGTGTGACCGGTGTCCAAAACGGTTCGTTACAACAGCAGGGATGTTGCAACACCAGCGTACTGCCCATATGTAGCACAGAAACTTATACCAGTGTTCGCAGTGTGATAAGGACAACACGGAACGATACCTCCTACAACACGAGCAGAAACATTCAGAACCTCCAACATTGACGTGCGCAAAGTGTAACATTGGATTCTCTCTGGCCAGTTGAAACTGGAATGGCACTGTCGTAGGGTGCATCCCGTTCTCCAGTGTAAATCCCAGAATCGTGCAAAGCCCCACCTAATTGAGTTGCCATATTTGTAGGCCTACTCACACGGACGAACGCCCGTTCTCATTTTATTCTGCTGTGTTCTGGAGTGGGCCTTCCGGCTATTAGTATTAATGCTCTCTGGCAAATCATATGCCGACACCTTCTTGCAAATTAATTGTATGGTCCATATGCGCACGTAGGGTGTGTATAAAACGAAGACATGAGATCTGTAAAAAAACACAGACCCAGTATAAAACAAAACCCCGCTAGGTAAAAAACACAGACCCAGTATTAATTGATTAACTGCCCGTGATTAACTGATTGAATAATAACACTCGAATGTAAATGTGAAGTATTATTTGTCCCTTATCATGATTAAAGTTAATTTGTGTGCGGTAAATTTTTGAAACGGACTGTCGTGAGTTTACGGCAGATACATGAAAGTCTTGTCGAAAGACCATTAACATCACTAGACTCACTCAGTCAGTCGCCACGCGCGGCGCTGGAGTAGCTTCCCGCGGAGCGACTGACACCACTCGACCAAATCTCGTGAAATCTCGCTTTACTGGTCGCAGAACGTTGCGACAGGCCGAATCGACGCGCTATGAATGAATGACAATAATGTAGCAGTCACATGATGCAAATATTGCTGCCATGGTATATGAAGCATTGTATAGCATACATATATTATGTACAGTGATGTACGGTAAGTACATGACTTATGCATTGCATATGACAAGTGTTTTCACATGACAAAAAAGTGCGTAAATGCGGCTGCGGCTAGCTCTCTCAATGTATTGACCGTGCATAAAATATACACGAGTGGTGTCAGACTCTGTAATGGTAATGTAAGAGTCTGACCGCGTGAGACTATAACATCACCTGTCGTTGAACTTGGCGTGATCTCTGTTTTCTGAAACGCTGAAGTTAGAAAATGATGTCCTAATTCAGACCTGGTTCCAGTAACACCAGCGAGGGGATTTTGTATCAGGAGGTAAAATAAAAATGTCTCTGACCAGACCTCTGACCTCGTGCGGTTAGAAACTGACAGTAACGCCTAGGGAGTGGCGCGGCAAACATGGGAATCAGTCCCGGGGAATCAGTTAATAGCAGATGATAGACTGGTTCTCGGTCCCAACATAACTCAAGGATAAGGGCCCGGTAATGCCTGATGTAACGACGTAGTTGATTGGCTAGCTCTCTCCGTCTGACCTATGTAGGGACCCGGTACCAGTCTAAGCAGATGACATCTCCTGTTAATGTTTTCTCACATCCTATTGTATTGACTGAAAATTATTAATATTTGAATAAAGGTTGTTCCTGTGAACCAACTGAAGAATATTTCTTCAATTTGTTTTCCCCTTCAGAAAATTACATGTAGTTTCAAAGTCTGCATTTAGATGACGTCATCAGTCATGTCATCAGGCGAAAATATCCCCATTTGCCAGTTGTCCACTGATATCGTGAGAGGTGAGTGTTCGCTTGCTTCCTCTCCTTTTAAGATGCGTCCTGACCTCAAGAATAAAACATCTGATGCACTCCCCGTCACGACCGAGCCTGGCGTGAAATTAGAGCCTCCAGATATCTGTGAATTCAAACAGGAGGTTGAGGAAGGTGACAAGGGCGACTGGAGTTCAGGGGAATCTGGTTTGAATATTGTTCGGCAGAGTGCGCCACAGTCGAGGTCGATCCATGGTGTTCACGTATCGTCGTTCGAGGGGCAGTTTGGAAGAAATGCCGATGATAAAATCATGTTGCAGGAGAAAACTGACGGTGGACACCTAAAACCTTTCAAATGTGACATTTGTTCCATCAATTTTGCCACCACAAACGAACTGGCGTCGCACCAGTTGCTTCATACGCCCGTACCACGGCAGGATTGGTGGGAGGGGCACAGATTGTCAGTTTGTACGAAGTGTAACATTGGTTTCCGGCTCGTGGACGATTTCTTCTTTCACCAATCGCTTCATGATTCTGCGGTGAGCTGTGAGGATGATGAAACCGAGAAAAAAGCATCAACTGAAAGTTTTCAAAGAGAAGAAGTGGATGGTAGGCCTATTCGAGATGAACTGCCCCAAGAGGAAGTTAAAGTGAAGTTAGAAGCAGAAACTGCATCCACTGAATATGCCAGTTCGGAATTTCATGAAATTCTGGAGGAGCATGAAACCAAGACGAAAGCATCATTTGAAAGTTTTCAAATAGAAGAAAAGAATGATATCCGAGATGAACTGCCCCAAGAGGAAGTTAAAGTGAAGTTAGAATTGGAGGATGCGACTACCGAATATGCCAGTTCGGAATCTCATCAAACATGTCAAATGCCAGTGGTGGAGTACCCAGAAGCTGAATTTGGCGGGAAAGCGATTCCAGAAGCTGAATTTGGCGGGAATCTCGCATTTGAATCTCATCCCACGGACATCCCAGAGTGGTTTTCAGGAGGGACGAAGAAAGTCTCCAAACGTAGATCTAATCTCTCTACGACTAACATGACTAAGACGAAAATAGCCACTCGATCTCCGGCTTCAAGTCGAAGGGCAATGGATGATATGACTTTGGACGAGGTGGCCAAACCGGACGTCGTGTCCGACAAATCATTTGGGAATGCCAACTCAGGGCACTTATGCGATTTTTGCGGGAAAAGTTTTCCATATAAGAGTCGTTTGAAGGTACACCTCGGTGCGCACAGGGGGGAAAAACGATTGCAATGCCAATTTTGTAACAAGGGATTCCACAGAAGGTATCGTTTGATCACGCACGAACGTCTCCATACTGGGGAAAAACCTTTCTCCTGCGATGATTGCGGTGAATCCTTCACGAGCTCAAGTCGCTTGAACAATCATTATAATTGGAGTCATTTGAAGGGAAAACCGTACCAATGTGACCTGTGTCCAGATCGGTTCGCTTCAGCGAGAGAGATGTTGCAGCACCAGCGGACTGCCCATGTGGCACAGAAATTTTACCAGTGTTCGCAATGTGATAAGCGTTACAATACCAAACGATCCCTCCGACAACACGAACACAGGCATTCTAAGCATGCTAAATCTCCAGCATTCACTTGCAGAAAGTGTAATGTTGGATTTTCTAGCCAGGTGAAACTGGAGTGGCACTGTCATAGGGTGCATCGCGTTTTTCCAGTAAAACCCGCGGGAGAATCGTACAAAGCCCCACAAAATTGAGTCGCCATTCTAGGCCTACTCACAGGGACAAACACCCGTTCTCATGTTATTGCTCTATGTCTGGAAAGGGCTGGGATTCCGGCTAGAATCCTCTCCAAAAAATCATAAACGCCGACACCTGTTTGCAAACTAATTGGATGGTCTATACTTGTGTCATTTCATGCAAAACATCTGTCATCATTCGATCACACAATAAACATGATAAATTTAATTGATTAACTGATTGGAATAATAAGCAAAAATAGATGAGCGAAGGAAATTCTATTCTATTTTCATAATAGCAAATGTAAATGTAGGTACAAGGTACTTGTATTATTATTTGTCCCTTTCATGATTAAAGTTTAATTATCATAATTTGCTTCAGGTAAATTTTTGAAACGGAGTGTCGTGACGTAGGGAACACATACCCGGTACTGAGCATGCTGAGTAAAGCTACATGTAAGCGCACATTTGTGATTAAAATCTTTGCGAAATGTGTACGTTTATCGGATCCGTTACCGGATTGAAATGGGACACATTGATTGACACTTGCCACCGCACATGGCCGTTATTATCATCCGGAACGAATTGAGTAACGCATGCGATATCGGACGAATGGAACATGTTCCATTCATCCCTCAAAAATAACTGTTGCCGTCCGGTATTTGGAAGGAATTCCTTTATATTGACCATGATGACGTAATTTGGGGATAACCCTTCGATTTTCCCAGTGAAGGAAAAACTGACATCCGTCGGTGCTGCGAATTTTAACGCATATGTGCGCGGTGTTGCTGTGCGTTAAAGTGCATCCGGTGAACGGATCCGATAAATGTACACATTTCGCAAAGGTTTTTATCGCAAATGTGCGCTTAGCTTAAGTCTCGTCGAAAGAACATTGGAAAATCACATGTCGCTTAACTTGGCGCTATTTCTAGTTTTTGAAACACTAAAGTCAGAAAATGAGGCCCTAATTCAGATAAGGGGATTTTGTAATATGTTCCCATCGGCCCTCAGGAATGGACAGTAGCGCCGCGGTAGTGGCGTGGCAAACACTGGAACCAGTCTAGCAGATCGCATCTCCTGTTAAAGTTTTCTGACGTCCTGTTGTATTGACTGCAAATTATTGAAGAAAGTTGTTCCTGTGAACCATCTTCAATTTTTTTCTCGATTGATTTCCAACATGTCCAACGGATTTTAGAAATTGTTTTAAATTTGCACCAAATGACGTCATCAGATATGTCAATGTTTCGATTCATCGTGTTGAACACAAGCAGTTGAAGATAGCCCCATTTGCCAATTTTGTGCATGGACCGTTTCATTTACGTTTCCTCTCCGTTCAAGATGCGTCCTGACCTCGAAAATCAAGCATCTGGTGCATTCCCCCTAAAGACCGAGCCTGGCATGAAATTAGAGCCTCCTGATATCTGTGAATTCAAACAGGAGGTTGAGGAAGGTGACAATGACGACTGGAGTTCAGTGGAATCTGGTTTGAAGATTGTTCGGCAGAGTGCGCCACAATCGAGGTCGAGCCATGGTGTCCACACATCGCTGTTCGAGGGGCAGTTTGGAAGAAATGCCGATGATAAATCCTGGTTGCTGAAGAAAACTGACGGGGGACACCTGAAACCTTTCAAATGTGACATTTGTTCCATCGGTTTTGCCACCACAAACGAACTGTCGTCGCACCAGTGGCTTCATACGCCCGTACCACGGCAGGATTGGTGGGAGGGGCACAGACTGGCAATTTGTACGAAGTGTAACATTGGTTTCCGGCTGGTGGAGGATTTCTTCTTTCACCAATCGCTTCATGATTCTGCAGAGAGCTGTGAGGATGATGAAACCGAGACAAAAGCATCAACTGAAAGTTTTCAAAGAGAAGAAGTGGATGATATCCGAGATGAACTGCCCCAAGAGGAAGTTAAAGTGAAGTGTGAATTGGAGGCTGCGACCGATGAATATGCCGATAGCTCGGAATCTCATCCAATGGTGGAGTACTCAGACGCTGAATTTGGCGGGAAAACGATCCAAGTTAAAGCTGAATTTGGCAAGAACGACATCATCTCCAAACAAAACTCTTGTACCGGTAGAGCTAGGACTACATGTAGCAGTGATGTTCCAAATAGATGGGTTACGGCATTGGATGATATAGGGCTGCCTTTAAGCAGTGAAGCGTCCGGGAAATGTGCCAGTTCGAATCTCGCATTTGAATCTCATCCAACGGACGTGACAGAGGGGTTTTCAGGAGGAACGAAGGATGTCACCAAACGTAGATCTAATTTCCCTGCGACTAGGACAATAGCCACTCGATCTCCGGCTTCAACTCAAAGAGCAGTGGATGTTATGAATTTGGACGCGACAGTCAAATCGGACGTCGTGTCCGACAAGTCATTTGGGAATGCGGACTCAAGGGACTTGTTGACACATTCGAATGTTCCACCATTTAAATGCGATTATTGCGGGAACATTTTTTTATATAAGAGTAATTTGAAGGGACACCTCGGACTCCCTCCCACGGGAGAAAAACCATTCCAATGCCAATTTTGTAACAAGCGATTTTGCAGTAAGGATTGTTTGGTCACACACGAACGAGTCCATACTGGCGAAAAAACCTTCACCTGTGGGGATTGCGGTCAGTCGTTCACAAGCTCAAGTCGCTTCAGTCATCATCTTCGGACTCATTTGAAGGAAAAGCCGTATGTCTGTGACCTGTGTCCAAAACGGTTCATTTCAACGCAAGAGATGGCGAAACACCAGCGTACATGTGCAGCCCACGTGGCCGTACAGAAACTTCACCAGTGTTCGCAGTGTGAAAAGTCTTTCGTGAGCTCAAGTCACTTGACCCGTCATCATCGTGAGATTCATTTGCAGGAAAAACCGTACGGGTGTGACCTGTGTCCAAAACGGTTCATTTCAGCGCAAGGGATGGCGCGACACCAGCGTACATGTACACTCCGTGTGGGCGAACGGAAACTTCACCAGTGTTCGCAGTGTGGTGAGTCTTTCGCGAGCTCAAGTCACTTGACCCGTCATCATCATCAGATTCATTTGCAGGAAAAACCGTACGGGTGTGACCTGTGTCCAAAACGGTTCATTTCAACGCAAGGGATGTCGCAACACCAGCGTGCTGCCCATTCGGTACAGAAACTTCGCCAATGTTTTCAGTGTGATAAATCCTTCTCGAGCTTAAGTGACTTGGCCAATCATCATCGTCTGGTTCATTTGAAGGAAAAGCCGTACGGGTGTGACCTGTGTCCAAAACGGTTCATTTCAACGCAAGGGATGTCGCAACACCAGCGTGCTGCCCATTCGGTACAGAAACTTCGCCAGTGTTTTCAGTGTGATAAGTCCTTCTCGAGCTTAAGTGACTTGACCCATCATCATCGTCTGGTTCATTTGAAGGAAAAGCCGTACGGGTGTGACCTGTGTCCACAGCGCTTCACTTCAACGCAAGGGATGGCGCAACACCAGCGTACTGCCCATTTTGTACAGAAACGTTTCCAGTGTTCGCAATGTGATAAGAGTTTCAACAGGAAAATATCCCTCGGACCACACGAGCGGAAGCATTCTGAACGTCCACCATTCACGTGCGCAAAGTGTAACATTGGATTTTCTAGCCAGTTGAAACTGGAGTGGCACTGTCGTAGGGTGCATGGCGTTTTTCCAGTAAAACCCGCGGGAGAATCGTGCAAAGCCCCACAAAATTGAGTCGCCATTGTACGCCTATTCACCGGGACGAACGCCCGGCTAGAATCCTCTCTAAAAAATCATAAAAGCCGACAACTTTGCAAATTAAATTTTCATGAAGAAAAAAATACTGCCATCATTCGATCACACAATCATGAACTGACATACTCCACGCAGCGTTGAAATTTGTTGGTACGTGGACGAAATTTTAACACTGCCATCGAAGCGGCTAGATCACCATCTTGAAAATCAGCTACGTCATCGTCGGTGGGGCCGCCATCTGTTTGGTCTTTCAAGTGACGCGAACTTGTTTTTCAAAATATCATTTGCAGAAAACAATATTTATATCTTGTCTAAAAAATGAAACAGCATACTTTATATTTACTCTACCGATGTTTGTATTTAATGTGTATCGACTCTTTACCTATGTACCCCTACCTACAACACAGTAGGCCTGTCTATATTGTAAGTGTAGAAAACGACGTGATGCGGAAACTTAACTACCGCGTTACAAACAGAAGAATTTCTACTGTTCGCTCCGCGCGCGCAGTACTTTTCAAGATGGAAACCAAGCGTCGATAGTGCTGATGTCATGTCGTCCAGATATCGCTACCTAGCGTCACGTTTGATGAACTGATTGGAATAAAAGCAAAAATAGATAGGCCTACTTTTTAAGCGAGCGGAGGAAATTCTATTTTTGATAATAGCAAATGCAGGGCCGTATTTACGGGGGGAGGGTAGGGGGCAGTTGGCCCTAGAGCCAACCAAAAAACGTGGATTTTTGGCAAAAAATGGCAAAAAGAGATCTTCTGCCCCCCTCCCCCGAGAGGCTTTTGTCCCCCCCCGGACCAAAAAGCTGAATGTACTTGTATTATTATTTGTCCTTTATCGTGATTAACATTTTGTTATTTTATCATAATTTGGCGGCGTCAGGTAAATATTTGAAACGGACTATCATAACTTAGGGAAGATAAGTCTCGTCGAAAGAACAGTCGAAAATCGTAGTTTCTATTTTCTGAAACACCGAAGTAAGAAAATGAGGTCCTAATTCAGATGTGTTCCAGTGTGTTCGAGCAAGGGGATTTTGTAATGTGTTCCCATCGGGACCTCGCGGTGCTCAGGCGTGGAAAGTAGCGCCGCGGTAGTGGCGCGGCAAACGCTGGAACCAGTCTAGCAGATGGCATTTCCTTTTAAGGTTTTCTAACGTCCTGTTGTATTCACTGAAAATTATTTGAAGAAAGATTGTTCCTGTCAACCAACTAAAGGATGTTTCTTCAATTTTTTCTCAATTGACTTCCATGCCCAAAGGATTTTAGAAATTGTTTAAATTTGCACCAGTTGACGTCATCAGATATATCAATGTATCGATTCATCGCGTTAACACGAGCAGTTGAAGATAGCCCTATTCGCCAGTCGTGCACGGATCGTCCGAGGTGAGTGTTCATTTACGCCCTCTCCGATCCGTTTAAGATGCGACCTGACCTCAAGAACAAAACATCCGATGCTTTCCCCGTCAAGACCGAGCCTGGCGTGAAACCAGAGCCTCCAGACATATGTGAAATCAAGAAGGGTGAGGAAGATGACAATCACACGGACAATCACGGCTGGAGATCAGCAGAATCTCGTTTGGGAATATTTCGGCAGAGTGCGCCACAGGTGACGTCGATCCGTCGTGTCCACAGAAATGCCGATGATAAAATCATGTTGCAGGAGAAAACTGACGGTGGACACCTGAAACCTTTCAAATGTGACATTTGTTCCATCAACTTTGCCACCACAACCGAACTTTCGTCGCACCAGTGGCTTCATACGCCCGTACCACGGCAGGATTGGTGGGAGGGGCACAGATTGGCAATTTGTACGAAGTGTAACATTGGTTTCCGGCTCGTGGACGATTTCTTCTTTCACCAATCGCTTCATGATTCTGCGGTGAGCTGTGAGGATGATGAAACCGAGACAAAAGCATCAACGGAAAGTTTTCAAAGAGGAGAAGAGGATGACACCCGAGATGAACTGGCCCAAGAGGAAGTTAAAGTGAAGTTAGAATTGGAGACTGCGACCACTGAATATGCCGGTTCGGAATATCATCAAATGGTGAAATACCCAGAAACTGAAAGTTTTCAAAGAGAAGAAAATGATGACATCCGAGATGAACTGGCCCAAGAGAAAGTTAAAGTGAAGTTAGAATTGGAGGCTGCGACCAATGAATATGCCAATAATGGTTCGGAGTCCCCTCATGTGGTTGAGTACTCAGAAACTGAATTTGGCGGGAAAACGAACCAAATTAAAGCTGAATTTGGCAAGAACACGAACGACATCATCTCCAAACAAAACTCTTGTACCGGTAGAGCAAAGACTAGCAGTGATGTTCCAAATAGATTTTGCGTTACAGCTCGAATGGCAATGGATGATATAGGCCTACATTTAAGCAGTGATGAAGCTGACTGTGAAACGGACAAGGGAAAGTTGGAGGCCGAGGCTGCCTCCGCTGAATGTGCGAGTTCGAATCTCGCATTTGAATCTCATCCAACGGACGTGACAGAGGGGTTTTCAGGAGGAACGAAGGAGGTCACCAAACGTAGATCTAATCTCCCTGCGACTAGGACAATAGCCACTCGATCTCCGCCTTCAACTCAAACGACAGTGGATGTTATGAATTTGGACGCGACAGTCAAATCGGACGTCGTGTCCGACAAGTCATTTGGGAATGCCGACTCAAGGGACTTGTTGACACAATCGAATGCTCCACCATTTATATGCGAGTGTGGGAAAAAATTTTTATATAAGAGTAATTTGAAGGGACACCTCGGACTCCCTCCCACGGGAGAAAAACCATTCCAATGCCAATTCTGTAGCAAGCGATTTTGTCACCACAAACGAACTTCCGTCGCACCAATGGATTCATACGCCCGTACCACGGCAGGATTGGTGGGAGGGGCACAGATTGTCAATTTGTACGAAGTGTAACATTGGTTTCCGGCTCGTGGACGATTTCTTCTTTCACCAATCGCTTCATGATTCTACAGTGAGCTGTGAGGATGATGAAACCGAGACAAAAGCATCAACTGAAAGTTTACAAAGAGAAGAAAAGGATGACACCCAAGATGAACTGCCCCAAGAGGAAGTTAAAGTGAAGTTAGAATTGGAGAGTGCGACCACTGAATATGCCGGTTCGGAATATCATCAAATGGTGAAATACCCAGAAACTGAAAGTTTTCAAAGAGAAGAAAATGATGACATCCGAGAAGAACTGGCCCAAGAGAAAGTTAAAGTGAAGTTAGAATTGGAGGCTGCGATCAATGAATATGCCAATAATGGTTCGGAGTCTCCTCATGTGGTGGAGTACTCAGAAGCTGAATTTGGCGGGAAAACGAACCAAATTAAAGCTGAATTTGGCGGGAAAAAGATCCAAGTTAAAGCTGAATTTGGCAAGAAAACGAACGACATCATCTCCAAACAAAACTCTTGCACCGGTAGAGCTAAGACTAGCAGTGATGTTCCAAATAGATTTTGCGTTACAGCTCGAATGGCAGTGGATGATATAGGGCTGCCTTTAAACAGTGATGCGTCCGGGAAATGTGCCAGTTCTAATCTCGCATTTGAATCTCATCCAACGGACGTGACAGAGGGGTTTTCAGGAGGAACGAAGGATGTCTCCAAACGTAGATTTAATCTCCCTGCGACTGGGACAATAGCCACTCGATCTCCGGCTTCAACTCAAAGAGCAGTGGATGTAATGAATTTGGACGCGACAGTCAAATCGGATGTCGTGTCCGACAAGTCATTTGGGAATGCGGACTCAAGGGACTTGTTGACACATTCGAATGTTCCAACATTTATATGCGAGTGCGGGAAAATTTTTTTATATAAGAGTAATTTGAAGGGACACCTCGGACTCCCTCCCACGGGAGAAAAACCATTCCAATGCCAATTCTGTAGCAAGCGATTTTGCAGTAAGGATTGTTTGATCACACACGAACGAGTCCATACTGGCGAAAAAACCTTCACCTGTGGGGATTGCGGTCAATCGTTCACAAGCTCAAGTCGCTTCAGTCATCATCTTCGGACTCATTTGAAGGAAAAGCCGTATGTCTGTGACCTGTGTCCAAAACGGTTCATTTCAACGCAAGGGATGGCGCGACACCAGCGTACATGTGGCACAGCCAAAGTGGCCGAACGGAAACTTCACCAGTGTTCGGAGTGTGACAAGTCTTTCACGAGATCAAGTTACTTGACCCGTCATCATCGTCGGATTCATTTGCAGGAAAAACCGTACGGGTGTGAACTGTGTCCAAAACGGTTCATTTCAACGCAAGGGATGGCGCAACACCAGCGTACATGTACAGCCAATGTGGCCGAACGGAAACTTCAGTGTTCGCAGTGTGATAAGTCTTTCACGAGGTCAAGTCACCTGACCCGTCATCATCGTCAGGTTCATTTGAAGGAAAAGCCATACGGGTGTGACCTGTGTCCAGAACGAATCACTTCAATGCAAGGGATGGCGCAACACCATAAAACACTAAAAAATGAAACTACATGTACAGCATACTTTTATATTTTCTCTACCGATGTTTGTATTTAATGTGTAGGCCTATATCGACTATTATCTTTGTACCCCTATCTANTAGTATATGACGTCGAAAGTCAAGCCAACGTTTTTGCCATTTAATTCTGAAACTACACCCTACTTCTATCCCTAATATACATGTATCTGAAGTAGTCTGTTGAATTTCGAATTTTACACGTTCGCCATCAAGTATAGGGCTGACTCAGTGTGTCTGAATATTTTCAAACGAAAATTCAAGCGGAAACATGATGAACGTTTTGTTATTTCATCATAATTTGCGTCAGGTAAATTTTTGAAACGACTATCATAACTTAGGGAAGATACGGGGCCGTATTGTAGAAGCTTCCTTACGTGTAAGGTCGACCTTTAGCTATTGTTTGCAGGGTAGAATACAAAAGATTAAGGTCGACTTTACACTTAGAAGCTTCTAGAATACGGCCCTCGTCGAAAGAACAGTGGAAAATCACTGTCGTACTTGGCGTAGTTTATATTTTCTGAAACACTGAAGTAAGAAAATGAGGTCCTAATTCAGATGTGTTCCAGCAAGGGGATTTTGTAATGTGTTCCCATCGGGACTTCATCTTCAAATGATGCTCACCAGCCCCATGACCTCGCGGCGCTCAGCACGTGTGGACAGTAGCGCCGCGGTACTGGCGCGGCAAACGCTGGAACCAGTCTAGCAGATGGCATTTTCTGGTAAAGTTTGGTAACGTCCTGTTGTATTCACTGAAAATTATTTGAAGAAAGGTTGTTCCTGTGAACCAACTAAAGGATGTTTCTTCATTTTTTTCTCAATTGACTTCCAACATCTCCAAAGGATTTCAAATTGTAAATTTTCACCAGATGACGTCATCAGGAATATCAATGTGTCGAGCAGTTAGTGAAGATAGCCCTATTTGCCAGTTGTGCACGGATCGTCCGAGGTGGGTGTTCATTTACGCTTCCTCTCCGTTTAAGATGCGACCTGATCTCAAGAATAAAACATCTGATGCCTTCCCTCTCAAGACTGAGGCTGGCGTGAAATCAGAGCCTCCAGACATCTGTGAATTCAAACGGGAGGTTGGGGAAGGTGACAATGACAACTGGAGTTCAGGGGAATCTGGTTTGGGCATTCTTCGGCAGAGTGCGCCACAAGCGACGTCGATTCGCAATGTCCACACACCACTGTTCGAGGGGCACCTTGGAAGAAATGCCGATGATAAATCCTGGTTGCAGGTGAAAACTGACGGTGGACACCTGAAACCTTTCAAATGTGACATTTGTTCCATCCGTTTTGCCACCACAAATGAACTAGTGTCGCACCAGCAGCTTCATACGCCCGTACCACGGCAGGATTGGTGGGAGGGACACAGATTGTCAATTTGTACGAAGTGTAACATTGGTTTCCGGCTGGTGGACGATTTCTTCTTTCACCAATCGCTTCATGATTCTGCCGTCAGCTGTGAGGATGATGAAACCGAGACAAAAGCATCGACTGAAAGTTTTCAAAGAGAAGAAAAGGAGGAAATCCGAGATGAACTGGCCCAAGAGGAAGTTAAAGTGAAGTTAGAATTGGAGGCTGCGACCGTTGAATATGCCGGTTCGGAATATCTTCACATGGTGGACTACCCAGAAACTGAAAGTTTTCAAAGAGAAGAACAGGATGACATCCGAGATGAATTGCCCCAAGAGGAAGTTAAAGTGAAGTTAGAATTGGATGCTTCGACCAATGAATTTGCCAGTTCGGTATCTCATCAAATGGTGGAGTACACAGATGCTGAAAGTTTTCAAAGAGAAGAAAATGATGACATCCGAGATGAACTGCACCAAGAGAAAGTTAAAGTAAAGTTTGAATTGGATGCTTCGACTACTGAATATGACAGTTCGGAAGAGTATCCAGAAGCGTCCGCTGAATGTGCGAGTTCGAATGTCGCATTTGAATCTCATCAAACGGACGTGACAGACATGACAGAGGGGTTTTCAGGAGGAACGAAGAATGTCTCCAAACGTAGATCTAATCTCCCTGCGACTAAGAGAATAGCCACTCCATCTCCATCTTCAAGTCGAGGGGCAGTGGATGATCTGCCTTTGGAGGAGATGGCCAAATCGGACGTCGTGTCCGACAAATCATTTGGGAATGCCGACTCAAGGGACTTGTTGACACAATCGAATGCTCCGCCATTTATATGCGATTATTGCGGGAAATTTTTTTTATATAAGAGTCAGTTGAAGCGACACCTACCTATACACACGGAGAGAAAACGATTCCAATGCCAATTTTGTAACAGGCAATACTGCAGTAAATATTATTTGATCACGCATGAACGAATTCATACTGGGGAAAAGCCGTTCTCCTGTAAGGTTTGCGGTAGGTCCTTCATGACGTCAAATGACTTGAGCAGTCATCGTTGGCTTCATTGGCGTTGGGGGCAAAACCGTTTGGGTGCGACCGGGTCTAAAACGGTTCGTTGAATTGAGAGGGGGATGTTGCATCACAAGCGGACTGCCCATGTCGCACAGAAATGTTCTGGAATGGCCTTCCGGCTTAAATGCTCTCTCGCAAATCATAGATCTACGCCGACACCTTTTTGCAAATTAATTGGATGGTCCATATGCGCACGGCGTAGGGTGTGTATAAAACGAAGACCTAAGATCTGTAAAAAACAGACCCAGTATAAAACAAAGACCCCGCTAGGTAAAAAACACAGACCCAGTATACTATAAAACAATTGATTAACTGATTGAATAATAACACTCGAATGTAAATGTGCAAGTACATGTATTATTTGTCCCTTATCATGATAAAGTTAATTTGTGGGGGGTAAATTTTTGAAACGGACTGTCGTGAGTTTAGGGCAGATAAGTCTTGTCGAAAGACCATTAACATCACCTGTCGTTGAACTTGGCGTGATCTCTGTTTTCTGAAACGCTGAAGTTAGAAAATGATGTCCTAATTCAGACCTGGTTCCAGTAACACCAGCGATGGGATTTTGTATCAGGAGGCAAATGTCACTGACCAGACCTCTGACCTCGCGCGGTTAGAAACTGACAGTAACGCCGAGGGAGTGGCGCGGCAAACATGGGAACCAGTCTAGCAGGTGACATCTCCTGTTAATGTTTTCTCACATCCTATTGTATTGACTGAAAAGTATTTGAATAAATGTTGCTCCTGTGAACCATCTGAAGAATGTTTCTTCAATTTTTTTTCTTAATTGACTTTCAAAGGCTTTCAGAAAACTACTTTCTAATTTCCGTTAGATGACGTCATCAATCATGTCATTCCTATAGACAGATACATTCCTATAGACAGATCATTCAGTTCATTCCTATAGACAGATCTTCCTTTGTCTATTTTTTCCCCCTTTTTCTTCTCCATTCTATTTGCACTCAGTTTATTGTATTTCTCACACCAATGTAACTTGCTTATAAGGTGACAATAAACTATATTTGAATTTGAATTTGTCAACCTTGCCGATTCATCACGTGAAGATATCCCCATTTGCCAGTCGTCCACTGATATCGTGAGAGGTGAGTGTTCGTACGCTTCGTCTTCTTTTAAGATGCGACCTGACCTCAAGAATGAAACATCTGATGCATTCCCCGTCAAGACAGAGCCTGGCATGAAATCAGAGCCTCCAGACATCTGTGAATTCAAACAGGAGGTTGAGGAAGGTGACAATGACAACTGGAGTTCAGCAGTGTCTGGTTTGGAGATTCTACGGCAGAGTGCGCCACAAGCGAGGCCGATCCGCGGTATCCACACACCACCGTTCGAGGGGCACCTTGGAAGAAATGCCGATGATAAATCCTGGTTGCAGGAGAAAACTGACGGTGGACACCTGAAACCTTTCAAATGTGACATTTGTTCCATCAACTTTGCCACCACAAACGAACTGGCGTCGCACCAATGGCTTCATACGCCCGTACCACGGCAGGATTGGTGGGAGGGGCACAGATTGTCAATTTGTACGAAGTGTAACATTGGTTTCCGGCTCGTGGACGATTTCTTCTTTCACCAATCGCTTCATGGTTCTGCAGTGAGCTGTGAGGATGATGAAACCGAGACAAAAGCATCAACTGAAAGTTTACAAAGAGAAGAAAAGGATGATATCCGAGATGAACTGGCCCAAGAAGAGAAAGTTAAAGTGAAGTTTGAATTGGAGGCTGCGACCACTGAATATGCCAGTTCAGTATCTCATCAAATGGTGGAGTATGCTGAAGGTTTTCAAAGAGAAGAAAATAATGACATCCGAGATGAACTGCCCCAAGAGAAAGTTAAAGTGAAGTTAGAATTGGATGTTTCGACTGCTGAATATGACAGTTCGGAAGAGTATCCAGAAGCTGAATTTGGCGGGAAAACGATCCCACAAGCAGAATTTTGCGGGAAAACGAAGGACATTATCTCCAAGCAAAACTCTTGTTGGCCTATAGCCACTCGATCTCCATCTTCAAGTCGAGGGGCAGTGGATGATATGCCTTTGGAGGAGATGGCCGAATCGGACGTCGTGTCCGACAAATCATTTGGGAATGCCGACTCAAGGGACTTGTTGACACAATTGAATTTTCCGCCATTTATATGCGATATTTGCGGGAAAGATTTCTTATATGAGAGTCAGTTAATGCGACACCAACCTGTACACGCGGGGGAACCATTCCAATGCCAATTTTGTAACAAGATATTTGGCAGGAGACATTACTTGGTCATGCATGAACGAATCCATATTACTGGGAAAAAGCCGTTTTCCTGTGAGGATTGCGGTAGGACCTTCACGATGTCAAATAACTTGAGCAGGCATCGTCGGATTCATTGGGAGAAAAACCGTTCGGGTGCGACAGATGCAACGTTTTTCATTGCCCCCCGTTTGCCAATGATCCCAAAAGCAAAATTTGGCGGGAAAACGAAGGACATTATCTCCAAGCAAAACTCTTGTTGGCCTACTGGTACAAGGATTAGGAATGATGTTCCAAAGAGATTTCCCGCTACAACTCGAAAGGCAATGTGTGAGAAAGGCCTGCGTTTAAGTACCGGTACTAGTAGTGATGAAGCTGACAGTGAAACGGACAGGGGAAAGTTTGACGCCGAGGGTGCGTCCGCTGAATGTGCGAGTTCGAATCTCGCATTTGAAACTAATCAAACGGGCATGACAGAGGGGTTCTCAGGAGGAACGAAGAATGTCTCCAAACGTAGATCTAATCTCCCTGCGACTAAGAGAATAGCCACTCCATCTCCATCTTCAAGTCGAGGGGCAGTGGATGATGTGACTTTGGACGAGATGGCCGAATCGGACGTCGTGTCCGACAAATCATCTGGGAATGCCGACTCAAAGGACTTGTTGACACAATCGAATGCTCCGCCATTTATATGCGATATTTGCGGGAAAGATTTCTTATATAAGTGTCAGTTTAAGCGACACCTACCTATACACGCGGGGGAACCATTCCAATGCCAATTTTGTAACAAGATATTTGGCAGGAGACATTATTTGGTCATGCATGAACGAATCCATATTACTGGGAAAAAGCCGTTTTCCTGTGAGGATTGCGGTAGGACCTTCGCGATGTCAAGTAGCTTGAGCATGCATCGTCGGATTCATTGGGGGAAAAACCGTTTGGGTGCGACCGGGAATAAAACGGAGTCGTTGAATGAGGAACCCGCCTGCCGTTTATCCCGACAGGTCGGCGCAGCGATCGATGTGACCGAACCGACGTCATTGACTTAGTTTTATGTGCTGAAGTTGCGTCATAAAAAATCAGCACTGCTGACTGACATTTTTCTACAGGAAAAAATGAGATAAAGACGTTGCCGTTTTCGCCATCCTACCTGTTTATTTTAAGGGAAAAAAGCAACGAAATTGCAGAAATTTTCATCCGCGACAAGATGGTGTAAATTTTAATGTCATGCGACCGAAAAAATAGGGTTTATTTCACGCCAGAATGAGTTAATGGAAATGACTGGAAATCACGTTGAAAAAAGAAAGTTCGGTCACATCGATCGCAGCGCCACGTCGTGACGTTAGTTCGTCCGGTTCCTCATTGAGAGGGATGTTGCGTCACAAGAGGACTGTCCATGTCGCGCAGAAAAACGTTAAAGCCCCTATCACAGTATGGCGACTTAGACGGGGAATCCCCGCGAACTAGAATGAAATGGTCCATACATGTACACAGCATGCCTCTCTCTGTCATTACACTATTATGTCCAGAAGCGTGTGACCGGTGTCCAGAGTGGTTCATTTCAGCGAAAGAGATGTTGCATCACCAGCGTAGGCCTACTGCGCTCATGAGTCGCCATATTTGTAGGCCTACTCCCACGGACGAACGCCCGTTCTCATGTTATTATTGACTCGTCATATGAATAAAGACTAGTAAATCTTTTACATTGATTTTGCAGTACAAATGATGCAATACGCTATGCTGTACAAATACGAAGTAAAAGCATTTGCTAACTTTTATTCATATCACCATGATATCACCCATTGTTCTGTGTCTGGAAAGGGCTCCGGCTAGAGTCCTCTCTCAAAAACTATGAAGGCCGACACCTTTTTTGCAAATTAATTGGATGGGTCTGAGCACGTGCCATTTCATGAGAAAAAATATGTCATTTATTGGTTGATACTGAATAATTGCAAATTGTACCGGTACATACTGTATTTGTCCCTTATCATGAATCATGATTAAAGTTCAGTTATATAATGCATAATTTGCGTAGGGTAAATTTTTGAAACGGACGGTCATGACTTAAAGCCAGCCATACACGATCAATATTATTGCACAATATGGCATGCATGGGGCCCAAAATAGGGACATGTGCTTCTGGCATGATGGGTGGAAGGATGATTGGCAATAATATTGCTCATTTTGGCCCTTATATTGGGCAATAATATTGAACGTGTCTGGGCGGCTTTAGGGAAGATTAGTCTAAGTCTTGTCGAAAGACAATTGGAATCACCTGTCGCAGTCCATCAAGAATCATGGGTCCTCTAAATGCATTGAATTGAATTGAATTTATTTCCACCAAGTACATATAAATGCACTCAGTATTGGTGCGTTACAGAATTTAACACAACTATATTCAAAGGAGGCCATCTTTGAGGCCTAACCAAAAATTATTAAAATAACACAATTTGCAAAAATAGCACATTTTACGACTTTTGAATTGCCCTTATACACTTCTTAGGGCATTATTATCCGTATTCACAATGGCACTAAATTTCAACAAGTTGGGGTTGAAGCAAAAGTAGTTCGGGAGGAATCGCCTCCTTAGGCCCTGTAATTCTCTGCATTGTAGTAGTAAATGAAATTCATCATGAGCAGGCTCGTCACATAATTTACACTTTTCTAATGTTCCCATCTTATAAGCAGTTGTGCCAAGTCTGAAAGTCGACCAAGTTCTAACTACAGATTCATTGAAGGCAGTAGTGACACCTATTGGTCAACCCACTAACAGCTCCCATTTCAAATTTTACGTTAGATGACGTCATCAGGCATGTTATTGTTCCGATTCAGGGTGGCAACACAAGCAGTATTGAAGATAGTCCCATTTGCAAATTTGTGCCTGGGTCATCAACGGTGAGTGTTCCTGCGCTTTCCTCTCCGTTTTAAGATGCGACCTGACCTCAAGAATAGAACATCTGATGCATTCCCCCTCGAGACCGAGCCTGTCGTGAAAACAGAGCCTCCAGAGATCTGCGAAGAGGTGGATGAAGGTGACAATGACTGGAATTCAGCAGAATATGGTTCGGAGATTCTCCGGCAGAGTGCGCCACAAGCGCGGTTGATTCGCAATGTCCACACACCGCTGTTAGAGGAGCACATCAGAAGAAATGCCGATGATAAATCCTGGTTGCTGAAGAAAACTGACGGTGGACACTTGAAACCTTTCAAATGTGACATTTGTTCCATCAATTTTGCCACCACAAACGAACTGGCCTCGCACCAATGGATTCATACGCCCGTACCACGACAGGATTGGTGGGAGGGGCACAGATTGTCAGTTTGTACGAAGTGTAACATTGGTTTCCGGCTGGTGGACGATTTCTTCTTTCACCAATCGCTTCATGATTCTACAGTGAGCTGTGAGGATGATGAAACCGAGACAAAAGCCTCAACGGAAAGTTTACAAAGAGAAGAAAAGGATCATGATATCCGAGATGAACTGCCCCAAGAGGAAGTTAAAGTGAAGTTAGAATTGGAGGATGCGTCGACTGAATGTGCCAGTTCGGATTCTCATCAAATGGTGGAGTACCCTGAAGCTGAATTTGGCGGGAAAACGAAGGACATTATCACCAATCAAATCTCTTCTACTGGTAGAACTAATCTCCGTACGACTAGGAACTCAGAGACAACAGCCACAACGGATGATACTACTAGTATGCCTTTGGACATGTTGGACGACGAGATGGCCGAATCGGACGTGGTGTCCGACAAACCATTTGGGAATGCTAATTCAGGGCACTTATGCGATTTTTGCGGGAAAAGTTTTCAATACAGGAGTCGTTTGAAGGTGCACCTCTCTGTACACACGGGGGAAAAACCATTCCAATGCCAATTTTGTAACAAGCGATTCCGCAGAAAGGATTGTATGATCACGCACGAACGAGTCCATACTGGGGAAAAACCCTACTCCTGCGAGGATTGTGGTCACTCCACCACGAGCTTGAGTAACTTGAACAGTCATCGTATGATTCATATGGAGGAAAAGCCGTACGGGTGTGACCTGTGTCCAAAACGGTTCTTTCAAGAGAGAAGGATGTTGCATCACCAGCGTACTGCCCATGTCACACAGAAACTTTACCAGTGTTCGGAATGTGATAAGCGTTTCAACACCAAACGGTCCCTTCAACGACACGAACAGACGCATTCGGAACCTCCACCGTTCACTTGCACAGAGTGTAACGCCGGATTTTCTTGCCAGGTGAAACTGGACTGGCACTGTCGTAGGGTGCATCGCGTTCTCCAGTGTGAAACTTGCGGGATTATCGTGCAAAGCCCCACCGTATTGGCTCGCCATGTTGTAACCCACACGGACGAACGCCCGTTCGTATGTTCTGTGTGTGGAAAGGGCTTCCGGTTAAAATTCTCTCTCGAAAAACATAAACGCCGACACCTTTTTGCAAATTAATTGGATGGTCTACTAGTATATGTGCACGTGTCATTTTCGTGAAAGAAAAATCTGTCAGTCATTACACAAAATGTTAATTGATTAACTGATTGAATATTAGCTAAAAGTCAACTTCCAGGACATTGCGAATTTTCGACCCCAAGCGGGGTCTTCTTCAGGCACTTTTCAATTGAAGAGACCAGAAAAGACCATTTTGTGTGTCAGTTTTTGTGCTTTATTCTCGTTCTTTGGATATTGAATATTAGCAAATGTAAATGTATTATTTGTCCCTTATCATGATTAAAGATTAAAGTTTAGTTGTAAATGCATAATTTTCGTGGGGTAAAATTTTGTACGGACTGTAGGGAAGACAAGTCTTGCCGAAAGACAAATCACCTGTCGTTTTTAAACACCAAGTTAAAACTTGGCGTGATCTCTATTTACTGAAACACTGAAGTAAGAGATTAGAAATGGCGTCTTTTCAGATCTGGTTCAAGTACCACAGCGGTGGGACTTGACGAATTTTAGTGGCAACAAGGCGCTGTTCACCCGAAATGCCCCTGACCCTCCCCATTAAAGTTTAGTTTTGTAGTTCATTGAATTCAGATAGATGGCAGCACTGATTTTGAGGCACGTCCTCTTCGAGCCGAGTGTGAGGAACAGAATGGAAAATGGTTTGTTATATTAGCGTTGTGTGATGACAACACTTTCCGTTTTAGTCCATGAGCCAGAGTGATTTTGACTGCCGTAATTTCCTGACCAGATCCAACGTGGATTTTTGGTCAGTCTGATGTCTGAAATCACGTGATGGACATTTTAATTCAGTAGCTTTATACCCTAATTAAGATTCTTAAAATCGTTCATTGGAATCCCATTGCAATACTTGCACAGACTTGTATTAAACATTGAGGTGTCTATGTCCAGCTAATTTTTTCCTCGCCGGTTTGCGAACGTTTTTTTCCTAACCAATATATCCATTACGACCAACTTTTTTTCCTAACCTGTATAGCAAAACCTAATCCTAATCCTAATCTGAACCCTAATCCTAATACTACACATGTACTCCCAAAACTAACCCTGACCCTAACCCTAACCCTTACACTTACCCTATCATGCCATTCACTTCGTTAATTTCATTTCGTAATGGATATACTGGTTAGGAATCTATACCGGTTAGGAAAAAAAAATTCGCCGCCGGTTTCAGACCCTATAAAGGCACACCGGTACCAATAGATAGAAATATGGCACTTGGTCAGTTAGGCCTGTTTAGAATATGAGATAATATACATGTAGTATTTATTATAAAAACGGCATTTTCAGTGATTTTGATGGATTGGGGCAAAATTTGACATACGTCATTTCTCTGTAACTGCGATGTCATACAATGTTTAAAATATAGCAATTTGACTGAGAGGTGCCATATTTCTGTCTACATGTAGTCTATTGGTAATACATTTATAGGGCTTCCACAGGCGGGTGTAACGTTTTTCAGTGTGGGCATTTTTCTGTGTGATTCCCATTGTTCGGAACACACTGGGAAACGGACTCGCTGTTTTTCTGTGTGTCGCTCATTGTCAAGTCGCCGCTTATACTCAATCTACATGTACACGATCGAATTTTTCTGTCAAACTTTTTGATCAAACGTTTTGGTCAAATTTTTCCACTCGACCCTCTCAATATAAATCCTCACGATGGATTTTTTGATCACTCTTTTCGAATATAGAGTGAAGGAGAGGAAGAGCTCCCTCGCTATTACGTACCCCTCGTTATAACGTACTTTTGCCATGGATCCCAGTGAGTACGTTATAGCGAGGGTGAGCTGTAGGCCTATAGATGACATAACCATACAAATAGGCCTAGTCCCAACGCCGTGAAAATGACATCTAGGGCTATTCATAACAAAAGGTTCGGTCATCGCGATCAGGGTGTTAATCTGACAATAAAAATATTTCCCCGTGCCACACGGTACGATTTGTAATTATTTGGTCAAATCGTAGGAGAAAAATGGGACGGGCTCTATCCAAAACGATTTTCGATTTTGAAATTCGGTTTCTCAAATTCGTGGATTTTCCCTGTGCTACACGATAAAATTTTTTGCTCTAACTTTTTTGGTCAAATTAAATTGGACCGTGTGGCTCGGGCATTTGTAATGTCACACTGTCTTCACTGAAAAACGTTACACCGATCATGGAACAAGTCCACAGTCCTGGCAGATTGCGCAATTCAGCAAGTCAACTAAATACATGTAGTAACTGAGTGATGAATATTTTACATGTTTTGAGTACGACTATGAAGCGGCCTTGAGCTAACGATCTTTTTCAAAATTCTAACTGACGACAACAATACAAGTCGAATCGGGCCTTCACTGGGTGTTCATAAAAGCAGAACCGAATCGCGCGGCGCGGCATTCGTGGTCGGGCCACCATCGAGTGCATGCCATCGGGGGCACTATTGGATTATACCATACAGTCGCTACCATATGGATATTGATTTTATATGGATTTTCCAAAGACAACTTAAATACCAACAGAAGTTTTACGGTCCCAATTCTGGGACTTGTTTATCGCCATTTCTTTGAAATGGATCATTAACCAACATTTGCACAGATTCAGGACCATGTGTTTAGGAGGACGCGGACGAACTTTTCGAACAATGGATACATTGTATACATTCCTTCTTGTGATTGTTTTTGGGGTCCATTGCATCTTCGCGATGATAAAATTAGGTAAGTTATTTAATTTTACTTAATCAGTGTTCTCCACGTGAACTTTTTTGTGCGCGCCACCGTGGTGAACTCGGCGCAGTTTGCCCCCGCGTCGCAGAGTGGACAAATACTGTATGTCACTTTGTTTGAGCACAGGCTGTCAAAATTGCGGCCAACCTGAGTCATTCTGACTTTTGCTCCAAACTTTCCGGCTTGCTAAAGTTTTCTGTCGCTGTGTCTCATTTATAGCTCGTAAAGAAAAAAAAGCTTTTATACTGTGCTCACATTTCGGAAGTGATCTGGCGCTACTGTGCCTGCGCCTGTCGCAACCGGACGGCACGAATTGCTGGTCTGACGTCTTCGTTACTTGTGCGTGCCAGTGACTAGGCCCGTAGATTCAGGTGTGAGAGTAAATATTATGTCCCTATGGCCGCTGTACACGATCAATCATTTTCATCAAACTTTTTCGTCAATAATTTTGGTCAAATACACGGTCAATCATTTTCATCCAATCTTTCACAAAATGGCATTACAAAACCTGTCCAGTTGCATAACCCCCATTCATAAAATGACATTCGTAATCAGAAAACTCTAATTCGGGAGGGTTAATTGTTCAATAAATATACACGGTCAAATTTTATCAATTCGCCGTTCAAAAATAAGTCCTATGCCCTATCAAAAATAGGACCTGCCCTATCAAAAATAGGACAGGTGTTATATCTGCCAGTGTTTCTGTGGGTCAGTGTGTCCTCCCTATTGTTTGGGAAACGCAGGCAGGTAGAGCGACCTGTTTCTCTGTGTGTCCTCTATTGTCAAGTCGCCGCTTATTCCGTCAGACAATAGGAGGGAACACTCACAGATGGGGACACTGGCAGATGCTACACCGGCTCTATTCCATCAATCTCTGATTGACGCAAATTTCATCCAATTTCCCGCCGTACACGGTCAATCTTTTTGGTCATTCACTTCATAATTCGCTCCACTTGCCAAGACCAGGGGCCTGTTTCATAAAGTGACTTTAAGCTAATGCCCGGTACCTTGAACCAAATCGAAAATGCATTGAGTTAATGGTACCATTAGCTTAAAGTCACTTTATGAAACAGGCCCCAGGAAGTTTTCCAATCGTTGCATTTATTCTCGTAAATTATTGAAATGTTCGTCGAGAATTTTACCATCGCAACGCTGTACTCATAACACAACATACGCGTTAAAATTCACTCCACGTTGATGTAGCCAGAGCGACGATGGTTTTAATGATTGCAGGTTCTGCGATGAAATGTCATGTCTGGTTCGGGTTACCGATTAGATAGATGAGATCCTCTGACGAAAAAATTCTGCCCAGGTAGAATCGCGCTTCTGTTTGGGTGGTATTTTAGAACGTTCCTTATCGTTAAGGTCGACCTTAAGTCTATTGTAAAACCATCAAGAACAATAGATTTAAGGTGGACCTTAATGTTAAGGAACGTTCTAAAATACGGCCCTTAGACTCGGACGGAATGAGTGTATGGCAAATGGGGATTCTTCATATAAGACATAAGTTAACTTCCGACCTGCGTGCCAGTGTCCTGCGCTTGCTCAAACTCGCTCATGACGTCACTTCCGTTGTCTTTGTACGTCTATCACCATGAGATCCATGCCTGGGCCCATATTCATAAAACTACTTAAGTCTAAGTGTGACACTTATCCTTTGTTCAACACAAAAGATTATGGGCTGTATTCTAGAACCTTCCTTAAGTCTAAGGTCTACCTTTAGCTATTGTTTGCCGGGTAGAATACAAAAGATTAATAGAGTTAAGGAGGCTTCTAGAATACGGGCCTATAAGTAGGCCTACCGGTATCACACTTTGACTTAAGTTTGTTTATGAATATGGACCCTGGAGACTAGCATGGCCCACTTGCTTGACTTTGCCCATCTATCCACGAGACCCTTATTTGGATAGTAAAGCCTAGTCCGCATGGAGAGTGCTCTAAGTAGAGATATGAGATCGATATATTGAGACATTTGCTTGAGGAGACCTGGCTCGTCTAGTGGACAGAGACTTTTCCTCTCTATCTCCATAAGATCTTTGATTAGAGAATGATTCGAGGCTATGTGTGGAGTCTAACTTGACCCGCCGAACTCGTTTCGACTGCCGGATCCCGTTTTTCCCAAGACATTCTGCAGACACCCCAATCCTGTCATCGCGAACATAACCATGATCACATCGGTAAAAACATCCGACCTCTCATTCGTATGCCGCCTCATCACCTTTATCTCACCNCGGTCACATCGATCGCAGCGCCACGTCGTGACGTTAGTTCGTCCGATTCCTCATTGAGAGGGATGTTGCGTCACATGTGGACTGTCCATGTCGCACAGAAACGTTAAAGCCCCTATCACAGTATGGCGACTTAGACGGGGAATCCCCGCGAACTAGAATGAAATGATCCATACATGTACACAGCATGTCTCTGTCATTACACTATTATGTCCAGAAGCGTGTGACCGGTGTCCAGAGTGGTTCATTTCAGCGAAAGAGATGTTGCATCACCAGCGTAGGCCTACTGCGCTCATGAGTCGCCATATTTGTAGGCCTACTCCCACGGACGAACGCCCGTTCTCATGTTATTATTGACTCGTCATATGAATAAAGACTAGTAAATCTTTTACATTGATTTTGCAGTACAAATGATGCAATACGCTATGCTGTACAAATATGAAGTAAAAGCACTTGCTAACTTTTATTCATATCACCCATTGTTCTGTGTCTGGAAAGGGCTTCCGGCTAGAGTCCTCTCTCAAAAACTATGAAGGCCGACACCTTTTTTGCAAATTAATTGGATGGGTCTGAGCACGTGTCATTTCATGAGAAAAAATATGTCATTTTAAATTGGTTGATACTGAATACAGTAAACTCGAGTTTAAACCACCGGTTCATAAGCACACCCACAGTCGAAATGGGAGTGAATAAAACATAACAACTGTTACGCTGAATGGCTGGAATTGCTTGTACGATCACAACCACGTGATGGAATGAATAGTTGCTTAGGGCCTAGGGTGAAACTGACCCTAATTTGGGTGCGCTTATGAACATAATGAACCGGTGGTTTGAACTCGAGTTTATTTTACTGTAATTGCAAATTGTACCGGTACATACTGTATTTGTCCCTTCATGAATCATGATTAAAGTTCAGTTATACAGTAGAACTCGCGTAACTCGGCACCTTCGGGACTGGGATTTTTTTGACGACTTACAAGTAGGACGAGTAAAGATAACTCGTCATAATGNTTAAACATTAGGTGACTGGACCATTTTGATTGTAATCTGACCAGAACACATATTAGGTTTAATTTCTTTTTTTCGACGCGATCTTGCATTGCGCCGAACTTGGCTGCCATAATGTTTTGATGACGTCACTTTCGGCGTTGGCCTCTCCTCATTGGGCTCGGCCTCGCCCGGCCTCCTTCGGGTACTTCGGGATTTGTCGGGAGTCCGGCTCGGCTGTATAACAATACGCGCCATCTTGAAACGGAAGTGGGTCCTCAGTTCCGGCGATTTACTAACCCATTCGTCCGCCGGATAAAATATAGTGCCCAGGTGATGGTGTCTAGAATTACACGATATACGCATATTTTTTGAAAATTCATCATTGTATATATGAATTACTTAAAACTATAGATTTATGCGTACATAAGATCAAGAAAAGTATGATATTATGTTGCTGGATGCTGCATGTTGTCTCCCAGTGGTTTCCATGGTTCCCGGAAATCAGTCTACGCATGCGCAGTACGTATTAAGTAGTGCTCCTAACACGGATGAATGTCTATCCAAGATGGCGGTATTCTTCATACAGTAGACTTTTCGTCTCGTCAGAAGTGAAACATCGAAAAAGTATCTCACAACGTAGAATGGTCTAAGTCTTGTCGAAAGACAATTGGAATCACCTGTCGCAGTCCATCAAGAATCATGGGTCCGCTAAATGCATTGAATTGAATTGAATTTATTTCCACCAAGTACATATAAATGCACTCAGTATTGGTGCGTTACAGAATTTAACAAGTTTCATGGCTTTAACGAACACTACACAACTATATATTCAAAGGAGGCCATCTTTGAGGCCTAACAAAAAATTTATTAAAATAACCAACACAATTTGCAAAAATAGCAAATTTTACGACTTTTGAATTGCCCTTATACACTTCTTAGGGCATTATTATCCGTATTCACAATGGCACTAAATTTCACTAAGTTGGGGTTGAAGCAAAAGTAGTTCGGGAGGAATCGCCTCCTTAGGCCCTGTAATTCTCTGCATTGTAGTAGTAAATGAAATTCATCATGAGCAGGCTCGTCACATAATTTACACTTTTCTAATGTTCCCATCTTAAAAGCAGTTGTGCCAAGTCTGAAAGTCGACCAAGTTCTAACACTATACAGATTCATTGAATTGGGCCGTGGTGACACCTATTGGTCAACCCACTAACAGCTCCCATTTCAAATTTTGCGTTAGATGACGTCATCAGGCATGTTATTGTTACGATTCAGGGTGGCAACACAAGCAGTATTGAAGATAGTCCCATTTGCAAATTTGTGCCTGGGTCATCAACGGTGAGTGTTCCTGCGCTTTCCTCTCCGTTTTAAGATGCGACCTGACCTCAAGAATAGAACATCTGGTGCATTCCCCCTCGAGACCGAGCCTGTCGTGAAAACAGAGCCTCCAGAGATCTGCGAAGTCAATCAGGATGTTGAGGAAGGTGACAATGACTGGGTCTGGAATTCAGCAGAATATGGTTCGGAGATTATCCGGCAGAGTGCGCCACAAGCGCGGTTGATTCGCAATGTCCACACACCGCTGTTAGAGGAGCACATCAGAAGAAATGCCGATGATAAATCCTGGTTGCTGAAGAAAACTGACGGTGGACACTTGAAACCTTTCAAATGTGACATTTGTTCCATCAATTTTGCCACCACAAACGAACTGGCGTCGCACCAATGGATTCATACGCCCGTACCACGGCAGGATTGGTGGGAGGGGCACAGATTGTCAGTTTGTACGAAGTGTAACATTGGTTTCCGGCTGGTGGACGATTTCTTCTTTCACCAATCGCTTCATGATTCTACAGTGAGCTGCGAGGATGATGAAACCGAGACAAAAGCATCAACGGAAAATTTACAAAAAGAAGAAAAGGATGACATCCGAGATGAACTGGCCCAAGAGAAAGTTAAAGTGAAGTTAGAATTGGAGGATACCTCGACTGAATGTGCCAGTTCGGATTCTCATCAAATGGTGGAGTACCCTGAAGCTGAATTTGGCGGGAAAACGAAGGACATTATCACCAATCAAATCTCTTCTACTGGTAGAACTAATCTCCGTACGACTAGGAACTCAGAGACAACAGCCACAACGGATGATACTACTAGTATGCCTTTGGACATGTTGGACGACGAGATGGCCGAATCGGACGTGGTGTCCGACAAACCATTTGGTAATGCCAACTCGGGGCACTTATGCGATTTTTGCGGGAAAAGTTTTCAATACAGGAGTCGTTTGAAGGTGCACCTCTCTGTACACACGGGGGAAAAACCATTCCAATGCCAATTTTGTAACAAGCGATTCCGCAGAAAGGATTGTATGATCACGCACGAACGAGTCCATACTGGGGAAAAACCCTACTCCTGTGAGGATTGCGGTCACTCCACCACGAGCTTGAGTAACTTGAACAGTCATCGTATGATTCATATGGAGGAAAAGCCGTACGGGTGTGACCTGTGTCCAAAACGGTTCTTTCAAGAGAGAAGGATGTTGCATCACCAGCGTACTGCCCATGTCACACAGAAACTTTACCAGTGTTCGGAATGTGATAAGCGTTTCAACACCAAACGGTCCCTTCAACGACACGAACAGACGCATTCGGAACCTCCACCGTTCACTTGCACAGAGTGTAACGCCGGATTTTCTTGCCAGGTGAAACTGGACTGGCACTGTCGTAGGGTGCATCGCGTTCTCCAGTGTGAAACTTGCGGGATTATCGTGCAAAGCCCCACCGTATTGGCTCGCCATGTTGTGACCCACACGGATGAACGCCCGTTCATATGTTCTGTGTGTGGAAAGGGCTTCCGGTTAAAATTCTCTCTCGATAAACATAAACGCCGACACCTTTTTGCAAATTAATTGGATGGTCTACTAGTATACGTGCACGTGTCATTTTCGTGAAAGAAAAATCTGTCATTCATTACACAAAATGTTAATTGATTAACTGATTAAATATTAGCAAAAAGTCAACTTCGTGGAACTTGCGAATTTTCGACCCAAGCGGGGTCTTCCTCAGGCACTTTTCAATTGGAGAGACCAGAAAAGATCATTTTGTGTGTCAGTTTTTGTGATTTCTCGTTCTTTGGATATTGAATATTAGCAAATGTAAATGTAGCCTATTATTTGTCCCTTATCATGATTAAAGATTAAAGTTTAGTTGTAAATGCATAATTTTCGTGGGGTAAAATTTTGTACGGACTGTAGGAAGACAATTCTTGTCGAAAGACAATCACCTGTCGTTTTTAAACACCAAGTTAAAACTTGGCGTGATCTCTATTTACTGGAACACCGAAGTAAGAGATTAGAAATGGCGTCTTTTCAGATCTGGTTCAAGTGCCACCAGCGATGGGACTTGACGAATTTTAGTGGCAACAAGGCACTGTTCGCCCGAAATGCCCCCGACCCTCCCCATTAAAGTTTAGTTCTGTAGTTCATTGAATTCAGATAGATGGCAGCACTGATTTTGAGGAACGTCCTCTTCGAGCCGAGTGCCCGGGGCCGAGTGTGAGGAATAGAATGGAAAATGGTTTGTTACATTAGCGTTATGTGTGATGACAACACTTTCCGTTTTAGTCCATGAGCCACACTGATTTTGACTACCGTAATTTCGTGACTAGATCCAACATGGATTTTTGGTCAGTTTGATGTCTGAGGGATGTTGCGTCACAAGAGGACTGCCCATGTCGCACAGAAACGCGGGGAATCCCCGCGAACTAGAATGAAATGGTCCATACATGTACCGGTACACAGCTTTATACCCCTAATTGAGATTCTTAAAATCGTTCATTGGACGGAATCCCATTGCAATACTTACACAGACTTGTATTACACATTGAGGTGTCTATGTGCAGCTAATTTTTTTCTCGCCGGTTTCAGACCCTATAAAGGTACACTGGTATTACTAATAGATAGAAATATGGCACTTGGTCAGTTAGGCCTGTTTAGAATATGAGATAATATTACATGTAGTATTTATTATAAAAACGGCATTTTCAGTGATTTTGATGGATTGGGGCAAAATTTGACATATACGTCATTTCTCTGTAACTGCGATGTCGTACAATGTTTAAAATATAGCAATTTCACTGAGAGGTGCCATATTTCTGTCTACGTGTAGTCTATTGGTAATACATTTATAGGGCTTCCACAGGCGGGTGTAACGTTTTTCAGTGTGGCCATTTTTCTGTGTGATTCCCGTTGTTCGGAACACACTGGGAAACGGACTCGCTGTTTTTCTGTGTGTCGCTCATTGTCAAGTCGCCGCTTATGCTCAATCTACACGATCCAATTTTTCTGTCAAACTTTTTCGACCCTCGCAATCCGCACGGTGGATTCTTTTATCAGTCTTTTCGAATATAGAGTCAAGGAGAGACAGTAGACATGCTTGTACCTTACAGGCCTACTAGATCACTGCGTTCCATTGATCAAAATAAGCTCGTTGTTCCAATGAGTAAGACCAAGGCAGGAGACCGGTCATTTTATGTAGCAGGACCAAAACTATGGAACACTCTTCCACTTTTCTTACGTTCACTCAACTCCCTCAGTCAGTTTAAGAAACAGCTAAAAACGTATTTTTATAGACAGACTTATGCATAATGTTTTAGGACCACATAGTATCTATATCACTCAGTGCATTTATTTATCCAATGTTTTAGATAGTCTTTTAATCTCTCTATCTATGTTTTACCACTCTTCTTTTAATACCTTTTCTCTTTTACATGTACTATCATTTATCATTACACTTATTGTAAAGTGCCTTTGAGCATGTTTAACATGGAAAGGGCACTCAAATATATGGTATAATAATAATAATAATAGATGACATAACCATACAAATAGGCCTAGTCCCAACGCCGTGAAAATGACATCTAGGGCTATTCATAACAAAAGGTTCGGTCACCGCGATCAGGGTGTTAATCGGACAATAAAAATATTTCCCCGTGCCACACGGTAATTATTTGGTCAAATCGTAGGAGAAAAATAGGACGGGCTCTATCCAAAACGATTTTCGATTTTGAAATTTGGTTTCTCAAATTCGCGGATTTTCCCCGTGCTACACGATAAAATATTTTGCTCTAACTTTTTTGGTCAAATTAAATTGGACCGTGTGGCTCGGGCATTTGTAATGTCACACTGGTCCTCACTGAAAAACGTTACACCGATCATGGAACAAGTCCACAGTCCTGGCAGATTGCGCAATTCAGCAAGTCAACTAAATACAAGTAACTGAGTGATGAATATTTTACATGTTTTGAGTACGACTATGAAGCGGCCTTGAGCTAACGATCTTTTTCAAAATTCCAACGGACGGCAACAATACAAGTCGAATCGGGCCTTGACTGGGTGTTCATAAAAGCAGAACCGAATCGCGCGGCGCGGCATTCGTGGTCGGGCCACCATCGAGTGCATGCCATCGGGGGCACTATTGGATTATACCATACAGTCGCTACCATATGGATATTGATTTTATATGGATTTTCCAAAGACAACTTAAATACCAACAGAAGTTTTACGGTCCCAATTCTGGGACTTGTTTATCGCCATTTCTTTGAAATGGATCATTAACCAACATTTGCACAGATTCAGGACCATGTGTTTAGGAGGACGCGGACGAACTTTTCGAACAATGGATACATTGTATACATTCCTTCTTGTGATTGTTTTTGGGGTCCATTGCATCTTCGCGATGATAAAATTAGGTAAGTTATTTAATTTTACTTAATCAGTGAACTTTTTTGTGCGCGCCACCGTGGTGAAACTCGGCGCAGTTTGCCCCCGCGTCGCAGAGTGGGCAAATGTGTCGGAATTCGCTGAGTGATCATCAAGGGTTGTTAGATAATCTGATTGCCTGTGCATTGATCTGCTACTAACTGTTCACCTGTTACGTAGTACATTTCAGCTATTGAAATGTGCGGGTCCACCAAGGCCATTAACACTTTCCTCAAATGCGACATCCGACGGGTTTTCCTAGACCGCCTCACAAATATATCACTTTGTTTGAGCACAGACTGTCAAAATTGCGGCCAACCTGAGTCATTCTGACTTTTGCTCCAAACTTTCCGGCTTGCTAAAGTTTTCTGTCGCTGTGTCTCATTTATAGCTCGTAAAGAAAAAAAAGCTTTTATACTGTGCTCACATTTCGGAAGTGATCTGGCGCTACTGTGCCTGCGCCTGTCGCAACCGGACGGCACGAATTGCTGGTCTGACGTCTTCGTTACTTGTGCGTGCCAGTGACTAGGCCCGTAGATTCAGGTGTGAGAGTAAATATTATGTCCTTATGGCCGCTGTACACGATCAATCATTTTCATCAAACTTTTTCGTCAATAATTTTGGTCAAATACACGGTCAATCATTTTCATCCAATCTTTGACAAAATGGCATTACAAAACCTGTCCAGTTGCATGACCTCCATTTATAAAATGACATTCGTAATCAGAAAACTCTTATTCGGGAGGGTTAATTGTTCAATAATATACACGATCAAATTTTATCAATTCGTCATTCAAAAATAGGTCCTATGTCCTATCAAAAATAGGACCTGTCCTATCAAAAATAGGACAGGTGTTATATCGCCAGTGTTTCTGTGGGTCAGTGTGTCCCCCCTATTGTTTGGGAAACGCAGGCAGATAGAGCGACATGTTTCTCTGTGTGTCCCCTATTGTCAAGTCGCCGCTTATTCCGTCAGACAATAGGAGGGGAACACTCACAGATGGGGACACTGGCAGATGCTACACCGGCTCTATTCCATCAATCTGTGATTGA
>NMRB01003252.1:0-31422 GCA_002633025.1 Notospermus geniculatus | reverse complement strand
GATATATCTAGGCACCCTACACGAATGCACCAAATTTCAACCCGATCGGACATCAAATATGGCCGCCAGGAAGCCATCTTGAAAAATGGACTTTGACCCACATTTTATAAATAGGAGTAGGTAGGATGTTTTAACGTTGTCAAAATATGTATCTAGGTACCATATAAATATATGGTAAATTTCAGTCAGATTCGATGTCAAATATGGCCGCCAGGGAGCCATCTTGAAAAATGGACTTCGACCCACACCTCATAAATAGTGGGAGCTATGATGGATGCTTTAACCGTGCCTAAATATGTGTCTTGGTACCGCCTACTTATATGCCAAATTTCGGTTCAATTGGACTTCAACATGGCTGCCAGGCGGCCATCTTGAAAAATTGACTTTCGCCATATCTCATCGGTAGTAAATGTTACGATGTTTCTGCACTAATCCTTTACCATTCAGTGTATCACCAGGCTACTCACACTTCATACTCTGTCACAGAGGTGAGCACAATGGCCCTGGCCATTTCATGTATTCTGCCATGCAAACAATTATTATAGCTAAAGGTAGACCTTAGAGTTAAGGAAGCTTCTAGAATACGGCCCTTAGTAGGCCTACGGTATCACACTTTGACTTAAGTATGTTTATGAATATGGACCCTGGAGACTAGCATGGCCCGCTTGCTTGACTTTGCCCATCTATCCACGAGACCCTTATTTGGAGAGTATAGCCTAGTCCGCATGGGAAGTCTGTTAAAAGGAGCACGGTATTTGATCTCAAATGCGTTACATGTATTTGACTGCCGACGTAGAGGGAGCCACCTAGCGGCAGTAAGACAAACTGCAAAAATGCATTAGAAAATGTACGTCGTAAATCGGGTCACCGACAATGGTAAGTCCCTGGGTTGAAGAGTGGCGCGGTGGCGCCGGCTGTCGAGAAAAAGTGGCAAAACCGTGGTCCTTTAATCGCCATGAGACATTTCTTGAAGAGACAGCGGACAGTGACGTTTCCTCTCTATCTCCATAAGATCGTTGATTGGAGAATGATTCGAGGCTATGTGTGGAGTCTAACTTGACCCGCCGAACTCGTTTCGACTGCCGGATCTCGTTTTTCCACAAGACATTCTGCAGACACCCAATCCTGTCATCGCGAACATAACCATGATCACATCGGTAAAAACATCCGACCTCTCATTCGTATGCCGCCTCATCACCTTTATCTCACCTAATCAGTCGAGAAATGGCCGAAAGAAGAAGAACAAATTTGTTTTCTTTCAAAAAGTACGCTGTTTTTGTCACTCCGGACGGTGTTGCATGGTTTATTACAGTGGGGTAGGTCGGTTTTTATGCCCCCGTCCTCCGAGATAAGGGGTCACTAAGTTAACACCACATCCGCTCCAAGAAGCAGTTAATGTTGACATCCCATTTCTTAGTCGTAGGCTGGAGATACACCAGGGAAGGTTCCTGCCGATGTTGGGCTTCGACTGATTTCAAATATGGCCGCCACAGCCACCATCTTGATTTTCGTTTCCGTCAAGTAACTTTTTAAAGAAGTTGATGTTGCATGAGGTCCCCTTAGAGGTATAGGTTGGTTGTACCAACAAGGGAAGATTTCTTTCGATGTTGCAAAAATTCAAAATATCATCAAAATCTCCAGTATTGTTTATATTTTTGATGTAGCATGAAAACTGAGTGAGGTTTTCAAAAAAATTTTCACAGAGTCTTGGATTGACCAACTAGTTTCCTGCAGGCTTCAAACAGGTGTGAAAATCCCACCTTGTGATGATTTTGATTCTTGGACGTTTTTCCAAATTCCTATCCAATTTATTATTTTGAGAGAGTGTATTTCACAAAAAAACTTGATATGATGTAGTGCACAACAAAGCTGCCCGACCAGGTGTGTAGGCCCTACACGCAGCAAATCGCAAAACTGAAAAACTCTGTTTTGTCAAAATGACGAACTTAGGTTCGTTTTCCATTTATCACCAAACTGAGTATCTAATTCGTCGAAATGACAAATCCACGGTTCGTCATTTTGACGAACCCTTGTTGTATCTCAAACAATCTCTAACAAAGTTCGTCCAAATGACGAAACGTGGATGTCATTTCGACGAATTAGGCCTAGATACTCAGTTTGGCGATAAATGGAAAATGAACCCAAGTTCGACATTTTGACGAAACAGAGTTTTTCAGTGAATAAAATTATTATCGTCAATGAATGCAACGATGTTGCAAATCGTGTAGATGAATTAATGCTGAAGGCCGTGTACATCCAGACTTGTGTGTATTGTGCACACAAATGTATACGGACATACATACACTGATGATCTATATTTGTGTGCATTGTGTACACACATGAAATGCACAAGTACATACATGTAAGCATATACAAGTTCGTATGCATAAGACCAATAGTCTATTGTGAGTACAAACAGATATCGCCTTCCATCTTGCATAATTTGCCGAGTTTAACGACACGTCGTCAATAGAATAAAGTAGGCTAAACCTAATAATTAACAAGTATCCGTCGAAGAGTCTCCTTGACTTGGCTGCACCGAAATCGAAAAATCATCCAATAGCTGATCCTGTCTCCTGTTTGTACAGTATTTCCGTACATGATATACGTACGTTGGCTCCGGCGTGCATCCAAAATGCCAGATTTTAAAAGTCTATGGCACTGAACTGAAGCTTGACTTGTGAGTTTTCACCGCGGCGGCTCATTTTGTATACCCCAAACTTAAAAAATTGGAACAATACAGAATCGACAACTGAGCGCCAAAGTACGGCGTTCTCTTCATCCTGCAAGTTTATGTGTGCAGGAGGAAACCGGGGTGCTTTGAAAAAAACTGCGCTGTCAAAATATGAGCCGCGGTTACACTACATAAAATCCCCGGGTTTTTTGCGGTCACACCTATGAATTGCCGGGCTTCACGAAACCCGTGTCTGAAAAACGCGGGTTTTTGAGACACGGCAATCTCGCCGTGCTTTTCGAAATCTCCGTGTGTTCGTTAGTTCTTCGCACGGCGACAGATGACGCAGCCATTAAGTGACGTCGTTTTCGCGCCTCCGACAATGTGTGACAATTCAGAAATGACCGAAGAGTCAATGTTTGCAGCGCAACTGTCGCCGGGCTACTTAACAACAGTGTAGTAGTGTGACCTCTCGCCGGGATTTTCGTACACACGGGTTTGACACGGGTCTGGAAAAACACGGGTATTTTTATGAAGTGTAACCACGGCTATTGTCACACCCTCTCAATCTCATATGATAAGCGCGTCTGATTGGGGATCGAACCCACAATAGACAGGATTAGCACCTTTCCGACTCCGATTCCGACTACAACTACGAGAACGAATTGCAGTCCGCTGTGGACATCCTTGATTAAAACGAGTTGGTTGACGTTTGCAAATCGTAAAATGCCATAACTTTGTGGCAGAATAATTTTGACTCGTAATCGGAAGTGCACCTAAATCGCAAATATCATAGTCGTATTTCAAGTCGTAACGACTAGGATTACGAGTTCAATATTCATAATTTATCCGTATTTCCGATTTATAAGGGCAAATTTTTCTGCCTTCAATATATGGTGTTTGATGAATTGAAAACGTCTACCAACTCGTTTTAATCAAGGATGTCCACCGCGGACTGCAATTCGTTCTCGTAGTTGAAGTCGGAGTCGGAGTCGGAAAGGTGCTAATCCTGTGTATAATATCAGAGGTGACAGGCCGACTCAGCTTCGCCACTCTGACAACTCAGGCGTTGCCACTTCGGCTCTGTGACAAAACAGAATGCGGCATTATCTGTAAGCGCTCCACGAGGTCATGGCAACTTTAATGTCCCCCACTCCCTCAATTAAACATATTCGTTGCCAGGGATAAGGCCTTGTGTTACCCTCATGTTAGTTTAAGCTGGTACTAGCAGAATCGGGTATAATCACAGAGAACGAAGACGCTCTGTCAAAGTGTAACGGGCCCTAGTCACGTCCGCGGATTTATACTCACCGGGTTAATCGGTTATGCGGCCTTAGATTAATCCGCCGTTAGCTTTTGTCAGTTTCTAATGGTAATAGCCCCCGGGAAAGCTTAGTTGGGCAAACAGTTACACGTCACCATTAAGAGATCAGCATAGAAGCCGCAAGTAAGACCGTCTGCCATTTGGGAAAAGGCGAAGTCAGAAAAGCCACTGAAAGCTATATGACTGTATTAACACTTTAAAGCTGACCTGCATTGAACAAAAACAGGAGATTCCTGCTTTGAAGAAAGACCACGCCACGCCACGGTGGTGGTCAAGAGAAACACAAACGGCCATAAGGCACTTTCAAAGAACCTCCAGAACATGATAGACTACCAGCCTATTTGGCGGCGCCACTGTATTCACCCTGGGTCTGTCAATGGAGTAACATCAAGAGATGGCGTCCAATGACGTCTGCAGGTTGAAGGGCGTTCGCACTTCTGTAGACCACCATACTCTAAATGGTGTTTTTATTCATGCAGGTCAGCTTTAAAGCTGAAGTATAAGATGATGACACTCAGAGTTTACGTGCAACGCCGCTACGTGGCGCTGTGATCAACAAGATCGGCGATACAGATGCGCAGTGCCCTTTGTTATTTTCTTTCATGAAAGAAACAAAACGGTTTCAGGTTACTGGCAATAAACAGTGACGGGCTGAACAGTAATTAGCTGTGTAATGAACCATCGACTATAGAAGGGGGAGGTCCAATTCTTTATTTATCAGTTGAAGCCAATTAGGAAAAAAGAGAACAGAATATTGAACAAAATATTACGCCGAATAGCGGTACGTAGACGACCGATAATTAGACAGTTTTCGCAAAAATGTGTAGGCCTACAGATTAAATTTGTGCATTTCCTAGTGCATTTGTATTGTAAAATTCAAGTAAAAGCATTTACTTGTCGTTATTCATATGACCCAGTGTACACGAATTACGTAGACGTTGCACTTGGGCCTGAACGTAAGCGTCCGTGATGCGAAACCTCTCTACGTTTGCGATCGACAAAGAGCACTTTACGAAGCTTTGAACTGTTGCCGGAAACTAAAGTGATCCCTTCTTTACGTTGTTGGCGATATAATAGATTCTAGTGCTTCAATTTCAATCGCTACCAGAGGCGTAAGTGCCATTAACAACGATGTTAACTCAAAAAGCTTGTTTTAATTGCCATTTTGCTGAAATTTTTCGTATTTTTACAAAATTGCCTTTTTGCCTATTGAATAATACATGTAGACGAAAATGGAGGGGATTAATTGTCCAAAGGCGCTCCAATTTTCTACCCAAGAACCAACAAATTTCGGTCCTCCATTTCGTTTCGTGCAGTTCCGAATCTACATTTTATGCACTCCCGTCGTTGTTGTTGCTGTACTTGGTGGATGCACTTTAATGAGATCGTTGATGTCAGTGATAAGGAGATACTTATGATTGTTCTGGAGGATATTAGCTCTTGTGATATTAGAATGGCCGAAGTGGTCAATTTGCGCTGTGACTGACTCACGCACAGTGACCATGACGATATTCTGAATGAATACTGTCATTTGTGAACAATATTTTCAAAGAGAGTGCATATATTATATTGATCGACTCATCTCTGGGTCTCTCATCACATTTAGGCTTGCAGCACACGTCACCACTTTCGTTGCTCGTACAGGCAATTTTTGTCGGCATGAAGGCCTAAAAGCCGGCTTACGGTACTTCGAAGTCATGAGACATGAGAGTGGTACGAAACATAAACTTCCTGCTAGGCCTACTTTCACGAAAATTCTGTGTTTTTCCGTCGTTGCGAGACTGATGGAGCATAGACGCAATGTCTCCCGTAAATTCTCGGCAAATTGATCGAGTTGGAACAACCCCGAATCTCCCAAAGGAAAATATTGATGATGCTTCTCTTTCGAGAGTGTCGTTGAGCGCTCAAGATGGTTGTTATGTGACGTAATATCCGGTAATTGGCCTCAGCACTTAATGACTTATTCATGCCTTATTGGCTATTATTGTAAATAATTGCGCTGTGGCGCTGACGGATCGTTCACAGTAAACATGCGGTCTGGGTAAATCAATTAACTCTGCTGCAATGTGATATTCTTCTTGTAACACGATCGTGCAATTTGAGCTCGTTTTTCACAAATCTGCTGGCACAGCACTTCATTCAAGAATCCACTCCACCGATTACATGTACTTTTTTCGGACGTGAAATCACCGTGGGACTCGTCGCTAGATTTGCTGTCCAATCAGGCGCGTCGAACCCTGTTTCACCGGTGCATGTTTTGCCGAGTCAGCCAATGATAACTAAGATCCTCTGTTCTATGTAAATTCACTCCGTCGATGTATTCTTTATTAAGTCAGAACGAAAATATTCATTTCGGCTTAGGGATTTATATACACAGCAAACGACATATTTTATTTCAATTTCGTGTTTGCTAAAAACTTCTTCTAGTCCACCTATCAAATAAATCAAACGACGCCTGCCTTTGAAACTTGTTCGTCACAATTCCAGGCTAAAAACACACTCAAACACTCACGAAGCACTCCCTCACATGTGTTCCTGAGACTTTCATCCTCCCTCGACTTAGAAAAAAGTGTCATATTTGCCTCAAAACGGAGTAGTTCGAATGGAACAGCAAAATAATACTACACGACAATTCAATTATGGAAGGGGCTGCACACGCTATCAGCAACAAAACGCGTCGTGTCCCGTGAGGATCCCCTTCTGATATTTCTGCAGAAACGAAAAAGACAGTCATAAGAAGCGTATGGTGTACAATCATATTACGTTCTTTGCGTGAACGGCGAATTGTGTGATGGTTTTCACTGCTGCATTAAAATGACATTCAGTATTCTGGGTTGTCAGACTGGCGTGGTTGATTATCCGCACTTGTTACATCTGACCTTCGAAGTGCCTGCAAAAATAATGTCAGAACATTTTGAGTTTTCTGAAGTGGTGTTGGTGTAAAGTATCTGTTGAATAGACTGTAGCAGTGACTTATTTTGAACTTCCTCATGGAATGCACGAAGGCCTTAAAGGTGCACGGTATGCGATCTGGTACAGGTATTTTGACTGCCGACGTAGAGGGAGCCACCTAGCGGCAGCAATACGAACTACAAAAAAATTACAAAATGTACGTAGTACATCGGGTTCATTCCCCGACAGCGTAGTTACTCCCCGGGGTTGGAGAGTGGCCCGCACGGCGATGGTGGCCCCGGCTGTCGAGAAAAAGTGTCAATACCGGGCTCTTTTGAGTCAGCAATCGGCGATGTTGCATTGTTGAAGCTACACTGATCAAATCTCCTGGTATTTTCCAGGCTGAAAACACACTCAAACACTCACGAACCACTCCCTCACATGTGTTCCTGAGACTTTCATCCTCCCTCGACTTAGAAAAAAGTGTCATATTCGCCTCAAAACGTAGTAGTTGGAATGGAACAGCAAAATAATACTACATGACAATTCAATTATGGAAGGGGCTGCACACGCTATCAGCAACAAAACGCGTCGTGTCCCGTGAGGATCCCCTTCTGATATTTCTGCAGAAACGAAAAAGACAGTCATAAGAAGCGTATGGTGTACAATCATATTACGTTCTTTGCGTGATGGTGAATTGTGTGATGGTTTTCACTGCTGCATTAAACGGCATTCAGCGTTCTGGGTTGTCAGACTGGCGTGGTTGATTATCCGTACTTGTAAATCCGACCTTCGAAGTGCCTGCAAAAATAATGTCAGAACATTTTGAGTTTTCTGAAGTGGTGTTGGTGTAAAGTACATGTATCTGTTGAATAGACTGTAGCAGTGACTTATTTTGAACTTCCTCATGCAATGCACGAAGGCCTTAAAGGTGCATGGTATGCGATCTGGTACAGGTATTTTGACTGCCGACGTAGAGGGAGCCACCTAGCGGCAGCAATACGATCTACAAAAAAAATTACAAAATGTACGTAGTGCATCGGGTCCATTCCCCGACAGCGTAGTTACTCCCCGGGGTTGGAGAGTGGCGCGCACGGCGATGGTGGCGCCGACTGTCGAGAAAAAGTGTCAATACCGGGCTCTTTTGAGTCAGCAATCGGCGATGTTGCATTGTTGAAGCTACACTGATCAAATCTCCTGGTATTACACAGAAGATCAACCCACCTAAGCTTCCAACTCTTGGTTGAATCACAACAAATTACTCCTAATGTGCCAAAAGAAGTTTAGCAACCTGCGCATGATTGGTAAATGGAATTCTAATAGTGTACGTTTTTCTCTCCGCCGTTCGAATGGCGTTCATTCACAGGCCATCTTTACCTAATTTCAGTTTATTTCCCATGCGAACCGAACTGTACGCTTTGCAAGCGCACGTAAGCCCAAGAGACCAAGATCGACCTTCGCACATTTTGCCAATTATTCAACCTGCAGCAAAAGTTGGTGCAGAAGGAAAATTCGCAGCATCATCTTGACTGAGAGAGCCGGAACTGAAATTGCTTAGCATTCCATGATTGTGGATAGACGAGTTAAACTGCAGTGAAATAAAAACATCTTATCCTGATTGGCCACACCACGATTACGTTTTCTAATCCGGATTGGCAATACTGCCATTGGATGATAATGTTTTCTAATCGTGACTGATCATACCATGATATCTTTTTCTAATCCTGATTGCCTATACCATGATAAAGTTTTCTAATCCTGATTGGTCATACCACGATGACGTTTTGTAATCCTGATTGGTCATACCATGATAACTTTCTTCAATCCTGATTGGTCGTGCCATGATACCTTTTTAGCTCACCCGTGAGCTATAGTCGTCAGTCAGCGTCCGTCGTCCGTCGTCGTCGTCGTCGTCCGTTAGCAGGGCACGTTTCGTAACCGTTTCAATCCTGATTGGTCGTGCCATGATACCTTTTTCTAATCCTGTGGCCATACCATGACAACTTCCTTTAATAATCCCGATTGGTCATACCATGTCGTGATAACTTTTTCTAATCCTGATTGGCCATACCATGATAACTTTTTCTAATCCTGATTGGCCATACCATGATAACTTTTTCTAATCCTGATTGGCCATACCATGATAACATTTTCTAAACCTGATTGGCCATACCATGATACATGTACATGTAACTTCCTTTAATCCCGATTGGCCACACCATGATAACGTTTTCTCACCCCGATTGGTCATGCCATGATAACGTTTCATATCCAGATTGTGAAAATCATCTGGCGAAAGATACATGTAAGAATGAAAAATACGAACTACATTGAAGATAATGTATCACGACTTCATTGTTTACATTCAATGTTTGTAAACATGGATGTTTACGTTATGTTATTTTGGACTTTTCGGACATGCCAACACAACAAATTAAATACTTTCGGTATCAGAAGAATTTCTAGGGAGGCATGCCACCAACAAATTACTCATCAGACTAAGAAAGACTTGACATAAACAAACAAAATGTAAATAAACAATGATTTTCGTGGCCCGCGAAAATATCTGTGATATATTATCTTTAATTACCGCGGCCAAATCGTTTTACAAGTCTGTTCAGTCAATTTGATATCGCTCCCCTAAAATACCAGGATGCAAGGCCCACATTATACTGTCAGAAAATGTAGCTAATCTCCTAAGAAAAGAAAGCATTATTTAAGTGTATAGTGTTTGTTTATTTCCGCCATCCGTTGATTAAGGAATTTTTCAATCTGCAGCATAACATTTTCTCAGTTCTCATTGGTAGATAATCGGTCCAATCAGCAACGTCGGTGGCGTCACCCTAACGAATTAAACTAAAAGAAATAAACAATTCAGGAAGTATTACTGCACTACCAGCGCGGAATTATTTAATTGCATCCCAAGGGAAATTTGAACCTCACTTCCCCATATTTCAGCTAATTGTAACAGCAGGTCGCACGTTTTTCGACTCCTTCGTAATTTTCACAAATGCATCGCTATTTTACCAGATGAATCACCGGTGTAAATTCTCCAGTACAATCTTGGGTGCGACCTTTCTGCAGTGCAATTAGCTGCGTAAATTTCAAATAAAACCCGTCCGAACTCAACTCCTTTCACTGTAACCTGTAGCAAGCCAGCAATGCATTGGCTGCGAAGGCTAAATGACGTTCTAACAATCTAGGATGCGCCAGAATTTGATAAACCATTAGCGATGTTTTACACGATGTTTAGACGTTTAATACAGTCATGAGGTCTAAAATAATAATGTTGTTTGTACCTAGAAGATATCGTCTGCTCAGGTGAGGAAATTGCACCAAATTGCAATGTTGATAGCCATATTGGTTTCCTGATAAGACTGGTTTATTGCTTATTGTATATGACTATCAAGACCTTGGAATAAAATGTAGGCGGAAGGAGAGGCCTACGTACATGTACATTGTAGGATAAGGAGCTAACGAAGTCGTAGCAAAGGGGACCGTTTTCATGTACAGGAAGCCATTCTCTATCAATCTAGATAGTTTGGCAAATTTCATACCAAAAACCCCACGGGACTCTCTTATTTCGCCCATTTCACACCTGACTGGAGTAACGAGTTAAAAAATGGAGCCTGGCACATGGCGGCCATCTTGAAATCCAACATGGTGTCCATCTGACATAAATTTTGGTGGTTCCATGTTGTTCCCCGATATCCAAAACATGGGTAAAGATACTTTATTTACAGTGCTATGAGCAATAGGACCCGAGATATTGCCGAAAAAATGGCTATTTTGGCGGCCATATTTAAAACCAATATGGCGGTGCCACCAGGGGGCGCGAATTTTGGGGGTCCATTTCTTTTCATGATCCTTAGGTATCAAAGTACATGTACCCATGTGGGGAGTTTCATGCTTTCTTGAAGAAGTGAAAGATTTTTACCCTTAACCACTCTACTATGATAACTTATGTTGGTCAAGGGCAGAACGTCCACTCCTGTCTCTCCTTAATTATCCACCACTAGAGAACACGAATCGTACATGAAATCAACAAAGATGAGATGAAACGGACATATTTTAGGTCATTTTCGGTGCTTCATTCCATCGGCATCATGCTATCGTGGACCAATCATCGGTAATGCGGAAATTGGTTTATCCAATAATTGCTTGCATGCGTGCCCCGTGGTTCATCAGTAGTATTCATGGGAAAGTGATCCTTGGGGGCCATCTCAAAACTTTGCAAAAATCATTCGAGGTTGCTGGACAATAGAGCTGGACACTCGTTGATGGCGGCATCTTGTCTTTCCGCTGCATTCCAATCTCCGCCAAGTCAACCTGTTTCGCTGTCCTTGAGCAAGGAACTTAACTCCACTAGCTTCTCTAAAGTACCGACGGATTCTTTTTCGAACGATTCAGTCGATAGGAGAGACGTCGGTGTAGCATTTTTAAATGTTCCGGTCTGAGAGTGTTCCCCTAGTCTTCTCTGACGGAATAAACTGCGATTTGACAAAGTAGTCACGCAGAGAAACGTGTCAATCTGTCAGCCAGCGTTTCTTAAGCCTGCCTCAGGTCGACATTGCGTCTTGAAGCAACTCGACGGATCCGTCGCAGATAAAAAAAGGGAGTGACTATTCAGCGAGCCCGGCTCTCTGTGCAGTCACTTTGTTTCCGTCTTGGATAGCGCGCCGGAGTAATTAGTTATGCACTACGGCAACCAATGAAAATCGAGGTTACAAAACAGCAAAATGGCGGACTCGATGATCGTCCTTCCACTTCGATAGAATATCGGTGAAAAAAGAGCTGGGGCCTCCGGCCTATGCCAGTTTTTGGGCTAGTTTTGTTGATTTTAAAGGAAAAATGACTAATGGAGTTGTTATTTGACAAGCAAAATGCTTTCCAAACACAGAAATTGGTCTTAGATGGCAAGCAAACAATGAATAGCCGTAACCACCGCTCAACATTGGCCAATGAAACCGCTATTCTCCCAGCTGGCTCGGTAGCTCAGTCGGTAGAGCGTTTGCCTAGTAATCGTTAGGCCCCCGGTTCGACTCTCGCTTGGGGCAACTTTTTTTCTCCTGTTTTTTTTTCTTTTGGCTTTTTTCTGAAAATACTCTAAATCCACCAAACAAAAATGTAATCTGCTAAAATATGGACTTTCGTAATTTAGAAATTATTCGTACATGTTGCTTCATTTTTTACTGCCGCGCGACTAATTCACTTTTAACCGTGGTGCTAGCAGAGAGGGCCACTCGCCAACACCTCCTCATGAATAATTAATGAGGCCCATCAGCTCGCTGAGCAAGGCTGAATTTGTTCACTGCATATCCATCCGGCTCGCTGTGCAACTGCGCAACACAAATCTGCTCAGAGAGCGGCTCGCTATCTAAGAGCATGACGGATCGTTGCACAGAGAGCGGCTCGCCAAATAACACCAGCCATAAAAAAACCACCACTCGCAGGTCGACATTTCAGCGATTGAGAGGAACTCGGAGCAACTGGCAGTTACCTCGAACAGCACGCTCATGTCGACAGCGCGTCTTCCATGCCCTCGGTCCATTCCACTGCCGCCATGTTCGTTTTTCGGTATACGTCACGTGATTTTCAATGAAATATCCCCGTTCAAGCAACTGATCAGTCGCAAGCAGGCGCAGGTCGACGGATCTGAGTGGATCTGGAGACAACTAGTCGCCGAAAACTAGAACATGGGCAACTCGCGAGTCCGGCAGTTGCTCGGAGACGCAAGCGCGCTCAGAATCGGCAACTGATCAGTCACTCCGAGTTGCATCCTTCGCCGGAAAGCTAGTTGCGGCGAGTTGCTTCAAGGCGCAATGCCGACCTGAGCCAGGCTTCAGCAGAGAAAGACTAACATACGGAAACACAGGTGTGAAAGGAAAGAATATCCCCAGGAAAAACTGTCCCAGGAACAAAAGATCCTATTGTTACATTCTAATCTCTGGTGATTGGTTTCTATAGCCATGCACCTTAATCCGTCATTGAACAATAGAAGCGGACACTTTTTACAGGGGGACATTCTTTACTGTTACACCGGCACCATGCATTTGAGTGGGCGTTGCAGAAGCCACTCCTCCACTTTCCCTGAAAGGTTTCAAGATTATTCGAGCGGGGTGGTCGTAAAGTTTCTCCATCACGCCAGCTGGATATCAGACTACAAGTATCTTTTCAGAAGTCAACATGCGAACACAAGTCAAGTACAAACGACCCACACCAGCCGTAACGATTTTATGAATAACTAACACGTAATCCTGCAACATTAGAAACCCGTCCAAAGAAATCATTCCCACTTTTTATTTAATTACAATACCATGGGCAAAATACTTAATTATTTATCCATTACTCCTACAGTTACACACGCATGCAAGTATTTAGCTTTGATGTATTTTTAACACGGTAATAGGGTGGTAAAGTTACCTTCTTGACTTGGCTCAGGTCATCGAGTGCGTTTTCATCGAACCTGCCACCCCTAATGAAAATTCGGGGTTGCCGCGATACCACAAGACGTTGAATGGTGCAATAAACGCTTCTAAATAGGTAATTAATGGTTAATTTATCAAAATAAAGAGCTTTTGGGTCGTTTGGTGCGCAGACCGAACATTGTCAGTTCCATTTCATGATATCCATGAAAATACCTTTTTGGGTACTCCATGAGAGTCTGCGTTACTTTACATGCCACCCTATGCATTTTGATGATAAATTTATGCACAGCGAAAATTTATAAGCGAACTGTAAAAGACGTAGACACAGACATATTAGGGAGATTTAGAAATCAAATGATAAATGTTAACGTTAACGACAACGTTATTTTCTGACCGAATTTTTATGCAATATAAAATCTGGTGAATGTGTAGTATGAAAAATAACGTTGTCGTATAATGTTTACGTTTATCGTTTGATTTCTAAACATCCCTATTTTTAAAACATTATTACAATGCTGTTAGACTAGTACCTGGTCCTACCGATGGTGTCGCTTTTGAATGGTAGGACCAGTCTTGGCCGTCATTTGTGGAGGAATTCTGACAGTGACGTCACTTGAAAATTTTATGTAAATTATGTAAATTTATTCAATTCTCAATACGGCTGACGTACCAGAATGCAGATAGAAGGTGACCGACCTTGACCCAGGAAATTCACCAATCACGCCGGGGGTTTTTCATGTTAAAAATAGAAAATCTATCAACAAAATAGTTCACATACTTACCACCTGCGCCAGCACCGACCAATCAGAGGCACGAAGGCGGTAGGCACGCCCGGTCCTAACATATGCAAAAGCCCGATGTAAAATAGTTAGGATCGGGTACCAGTCTTCAATGCTGTCACATGTTGAGTGACGCCAGCGATGTCATACAGCATACTCTCGACTCGTCTAGTAAGGTAATACAAGCACATTCACGATTTCGTTCCTTCCTAGTATTATTATGCAAATTAGGCTAGTTGCTTGATCCTATTGGGTGCGGATGACCAATGGAAGTAAAGCAAGGCGTACACGTCATCCAAATATACCAGTGTGTAGCCAATTGCTTTTTGCAGACTGGACCATACCGTTCTTCAAACCATTTGCAGCTCTGATTTTTTGAGAATTGGGTCATTTCGAGAAATTAAAGTGGGACTTAAACTTCTACATGTAATATTTATGGCCTTGAAGAATAGCTGAATTCCCACAACGATTATAACACACTAGGCTGCAATCAGTGATAGTGTCCCTTGGTAGTAAATCGGAGTCTGATGATGGTCCTAACGCTTTCAACTAAATTGATGACGATAAATAGCTATTTTATGGCACCTGGGAGGTTTTCCACGCATCTAAATCAATTTTTCATTATGGAATCGAAATATTTTTACTAGGCATGTTTTCAAACCATGAAAACCGCATCTGAAGATTAGTGGTCGGAAGTATTGTTGGAATACATGTACTTTTTTCATGTGGGGAGCCACGGTGGTGTAGTGGTTCGGGTCTCCGACTAGCGGTCAGAGGGTCCCGGGTTCGAATCCCACTGGGCGTGAGACTTTGGGCAAGTCTCTTTACCTCACCGGCCTCTCTCCACCCAGGTGTATAAATGGGCACCGGTCGGAAATGCTCGGACTGTAGCGCTGAATGAGCAGCTCATCTGAGTTCTAGTGAAAGGTTTCAGGATAGACTGGGGTTAAAGTTAAAGTCGGATGACACCTCTACCGTTGTTGATATCAGACTATACTGCCCTACAATGGAAGACTGCAGTATCTGCATATTGCAGTCTTCCCTTGTACAGCCTCTGCAGCCTTTCCTATTCAGTGAAGTGGACAATGTAGGTGTGTAATAACATCAGTAGATACTGCTCTCCTTTCTGGCAAAATTATTCAGAGCTGCCACCAAAAACAAGGGAGATATGCTGCTTCCAAACGAAGACTGCAATATGCAGATACTGCAGTCTTCCATTGTAGGGCAGTATAAACCCAAACTTTAACTTTAACTTTTGACGTCACTGCAGATTGACCTTTTTCGCCTCTGAAAGATAGGACGCAGGAGAGTACCTCGAGGCGTCACAGACTGGTACCCGGTCTTCTGGGCAGCTTCGAGGCGTCACATTTACAGCATTGACAGGCTTTACAGGCAGCCAGATCTACCCTGCGTGTCCTTGGGATATGCGAATGGGGGAGGGGTCAGTCTAACCTGCCGCTGAAACTATATTATATACATTGTATTTTTAACTATGGCTAACTCGAAACACAACTCGACTTTCAGTAACAAAAACCATTCATCAATAACATTTGCAAATACTTCCGATTTTTCTCTAAACATTCATCTCTGGTTTTACCTTTTTCTCTTAAATCGTTTCCTGAATGCATGCGTATATGTCTTCCTGGTTTGTTTTTCCGCCTGCAGGTGTGGACAGAAGCCTGCCGCGTGCTCAGGTGTAAGTTGGTTAAAAACCTGCCAATCAGGCCGAAGAAACTGTGTTTTTTGCTTCCGATAACTTTTGATGTAAGTTGCCTTTGGTGTACGAAGAAAACATACATTCAACATTGACCTAAAGATGAAGGTCACATAACTGCGAGAACCCTAGTGTATGAGTGGGGACTTCTGAATCATGTAGGCGTACTACATTTGCATGATGTAATAACAGCCCATAGTCTTACTCCGATTAAAAAGTATGTCGAGTCATACTGGCGTAGTTGAAACAGCAGCACCCGGCAGAACGAGGTCATCAGTTCGACGAATCCCAGTCTATTGCATCTTGCACCGAAAATGGCAACATTCTTGACTGCGGTGATTTTCATGGGAGCTCCGGTTTCCTCCTGTGTTGTACTTTTAGAGCTCTGGCCTCTGCCATGCAATATTTTCCAAAGTATAGTATAAAGAAACCAAAGTATTGGTAGCATAGTCCTAACAAGCATGTCCTAAGGTCAGACGTACAAATGGATGAGCCTTGCCCAGCCACCGGGGGAGCGAGTGGGGCAATATTTGTAAACACTGAACGCAGCGGAAGCTGTTTGCCACAGCAGACTATTTCCGCTGTTGATTCTAGTCAGGATCGATGTGTTTGATGCTGGCCCCGAGTCAAATTGTACTCGACCATTGCTGGGAAGAAATCGCGGTGAAAAAGTCAAGTGCCACTTTTATGAACTTGTTTCCTGCCAATTAACAGAGATGACACGCTCGCTGCTGAAAGCTACATGTAATGATCAGTAATCTGAAATATCACAAGGATCAGTAATCTGTATTAGAGTGGTAAGTAATCTGAAATATCACGATAAGTAATCTGGAATGTTAGAGTGATAAGTAATCTGAAATATCACAGTGATCAGTAATCTGGAATATTAGAGTGATAGTAATCTAAAATATCACAATGAACAGTTAATCTTGAATATCAATAATCTGAAATATCAGATGTTCCGTAATCTTAATTTAACCACAGTGATCTGAAATATCACAGTGATCAGTATTTTCGCCCGTCGTAGTCAGTTCGCACCTGCGGAAAATAGGTCCTACATACATGTACATGTACATGTACAGAGTACAAACTTCGTGGCCATATGATAGAAAGTGCATGCATCTAAGTTGTCACCAAATACGCCATGTCTATATAGGAATATTTAGGCCCCGCGATGGTTTCGAAGTTTTGGAATCTGATCTGAAATATTACTGTGATCAGTAATTTAAAATATCATAACGACTATCAGTAAACAAATGCAGTGTCATCATCATTTTGAAAATCTCATTTCAGGAAGCAATCAACACTCATCAGAGCTCAATTTTAGGCCAGGAAATATCGACCTATGTTAATTAGTAATTAGTGCAATTAGGAAAATAATTATACTTACTCGCCGAGACATGATAAAGGCAACAAAGCCCTGATTATCATGTCCTATTGTCTGTTTGTGTAGGCTCATTTATTTGATGGCAAATATAAGGTATAATTGACTTAGTTTATGGAGTCGGTGTATCTCTGGCATTTGTCATTATTAATGATAAGGGGAAAGTTTAATAACNGTCACTTCGACTTTGTTCGAAAACCCTCGTACATGTTCGGACCCAGCATTGTTTGAGTTATGGAATATTGGATTGGAGGTTATATTTTAAAGCGACCAATGCATCAATTTGGACAGTCACCTTGTCGGGGAACAGATTAATCAGGCTTGAAGCCATGTGCCAGGTATCCTAGCCACCTGCTCCACGCCCGCTCCCGAACTTCCGCCCGTCGCGAATTACCATAAGCAGGTGAAATTAAGCGATCGGAGCACACGGAGGCCATTCCACTTCTTCCGAAGGTACCGGAATAATCCATCCTCCATCTCCATCCGTCTTGGGACGCTGTCACGAAATAAGCTTCCATAATCATGATAATGGAGGCAGTTTTTATCAACCTGGCTGGCTCATTTTGTTCGCCGAGCTATACCTTGCGGTGTTGAACTGATAATTACGCTTTTCCTGAAAAAATTGACACATGACAACGTGGACTATAAGGAGTATGACTCGATGGTGAAAAGGCATGTTGTCGTCATGGCAATTCATCAAGGAGCGCTGTGCAACTTGCATATATACCTACTTGTAAAAACGGGCAAAATGCAGTGCAACTACCACCTGTGCTTCATTGGCTTAAAAATACATGGCGAGGAATATTTTTTGAGGTAAAGATGGTTACTGCCGCAGCGGAGCAATAAATTTGATCACCTCGGGTTTTTTTAAAAATAAAAAGGCCTTTACCAGTAACACATAGAAATCTGGAACCACGTTTCCATCGTATTGTTTGACAAATACATTTTACCGCCACATACAGCAATCATATTTTTGTCTTTGTATTTGTTGGCGAACCAGCAGCCTATAGCATTTTACCGTTTTCTGCATCAACAAATGATAAAAGGCCGTACCGCTTGCGGCTTTTCTTTTCCATGATATTTTTTATCGGCTGCTGAGCGAAGAATTATGATGCAAACAGTTGACAATGAACGATGTAGCCTACATTTCAGATTAGTAAAATGTGCGGTCTGTAGCCCTGGTTACGCTACGTAGAAATCCTCGGGCTTTTTGAAACCCGTGTCAAGCCCGGCTCTGAAAAAACCCGCCTGAGACCCGGCGCGCGCGTCAACACTACTGAAATCTTGTGACGCGGATCTAAATTCAGCCCACCAAAAACCGTTCGAGCTCAGAGGGCTTATTCATCCCCGGGTCTATTAGACCCGCATTTTTAACAGTTGTAGACAGAAAAGGCCCTGGTGGGACGCGGGTTTTATGTAGTGTAACCAGGGTTTTTCTCTAGTTCTGCTTCTTGTCACCAAAATAGCATTCCATCACCTTCCAATTGTTTGCTGTCTTCGTTTTCTCCATGCAGTCAAAACATGTTGGCAATCAGTTTCAAAATCATGGCGCTGTTCTTGTCTGTACGTCAGGCATCGCTTGCACCGTGCCTGGGCGCCATTAGAATATGCAGATTGAGGTCAGAGGTCAGCCTCCTTGCAGATTGCACGAGCATTTCCGAACCCAGCTTCGGATAACTTCGGGCCTACTGCGGGGCTGTGTACTAGCGTGGAACGGGGAAATACTTCCATGGTACATGCACAAGGTACTGTCCCAGTATTGAGCGCAGAAGACGCTGAATAGCCGGAGGTCAAACGGGTGAACCGGACTTCGATTCGCATGCAGCCAACGTCCGTCGGCTCCAAGAAATATCCATTTGGGAGAAGCGAAGCAATAAGTGTTTCATCATATTGTGTGCTAAAAGCATTATTCAATACAGCGTCTTGTCCGCGACCGACACAGTGACCAGTTCACTCGATAGTCATCGCCTGTAGGTTTGTAATGATCCCTGGTCCGGGTACAATTACAAATGTGACCAGTGACCAAATGCAATAAGAAGATATAGTGTGTCCACACGGAGAATTTGTAAATGGTTCATCTGTACCAGTTTGTTATTTCACGGGGCGTCTTCAGGACTACTCCAGTGATATTTATAGTTCCGCATTACTTGTCATTAGGCGACAATTGCCTTTCTTATTTGGAAGCCCGTTGGAGAGGGATTATATGGAGCGCCATCTCGTACAATGAGTACCCATTGGTCATGCTCATTTGCTTATTTGGATTACATTTACATGTAGGCTACATGTACGTCCGATCGAAACTGGCAGTGCGGATAGCCGACAGGGCTACGGTTTCTTCCTGCATGCACATAAAGCCAATAAAAATGCCATTCTGGTGCAGTCGATCCATCTTTCTAACAGCGCTCTGACCTGGTTCCAGTGGACCACCATTCCTACCACACCGGGTACACCAGCAGGTAAACGATTCATTACTCATTTCGAGTAAATTGGGTAATTTTTATGCTGTTTTCAGCCGCGTGGCGTTGTTGATGATATTACGGTTCCCCACGAGAGGGATTCAGCCCATTATGCGGTATAAATAGCACGGGAACTGCTAATTAAGATAAGAAATTCATCAAAGGACAAAAAATCACAAGTCCTATGGGAGACAAAACTTACTGCTATAGCAGCATCTAATACCGTGCGTAAATTTTATAGCCGTTTCAAAATTACCGCAACTTTGTCCTGATAACGAGAGAATAGATTTTTTAGGGTTTCATAACGAACTGGATTCATGGGAGGATATAAGCGTCCTGAAACGCCACAAGTGTGGTTGGAATGTACATGTAGGAGAATAAAATATTGAAAACTGGACATAATGACCTTGGGCCTGTTTCAAAAAGTGATTTTAAGCTAATGGTACCTTTAACCAAATGGAAAATGCATTGAAGTTAATTGTGCCATTTGCTTAATTTTATGAAACAGGCCCCACGTACACAGAAAAAAAATCAACTCGAGTGGAGACTCAAAGTCTCACTTTAGGGACAAAATGGTTCGAAATACTTTTTGACTCAAAATGAAACAGAAAATATTTCGGCCCGAGACAATGACACCTCGTTCCGAGAGAAAATATTTCGGGTTGAGATACTGACAGTCTCGATCTGAGAGAAAATATTTTAGGCCGAGATGTCATTGTCTCGCGCCGAAATATTTTCTGTTTCATTTTGAGTCAAAAAGTGTTTCGAATCATTTTGTCCCTAAAGTGAGACTCTGAGTCTCCACTCGAGTTGATTTTTTTTTCTGTGTACTGTAAACCTTTTAAATGTTCAACAAATTTTCTTATACATGTTTTCATATGTTTTCTGTACTCAACTTCGACATGGAGTATCCACTTGCATTTTATTGCTCCAGTCAATTCAACCTCCCGACCATGCCTACGACGGAATTCAATTTATCGTTAGCGTTCGTTATCGAACCCTCTCTATTGACAACTCTATCCGAGAGCACTTCATCATGTCACCTTCCTCAGCACCCAAATATTGAATCCATCTTCATCACGACTGCTCTGTACCATCTTAACGTCAGATCCTGACGGAACACGGCCCATCGATTTCACTCCCTGATTACAACCAGTTCAGATCAACCCGACATTTTTTGACAGTTAATTTTGGGATCCGATGGGTATAGATGGGTTCCACTGGCAACTATCTTGCCAAAATTAGGTCACCGTCAAGGGGTTTCCCCAACTGGTGGATGGGAGAACCAATCATCTGTCACTCTGGAAGGGAATCCCCTTGGTCATGATGACGTAATTTTGGCAAGATGGCTGCTAGCAAAACGTGTCGAAACTGTATAAGGAATGACATAGGCTACATGTATGTGTGACTCATATAGTGAGAAAAAGAAAACGTCAACATTCAAGGAATCTTTTTCAAATCAAGACCCAAGCATCGCATTCACTTCTCACTGATGAAATAATCGTTTGTATCGCCTTTATTCTCAACCAATTTTTACTGGTTTTCACTAAATTTTGTCATATTTTAGTCACAATATTTCTGTTATCTGCATTTTTCTCTCAAGTCGGACGCAGCCGATCCGTTTCACAAATTCTATTTGATTGCGCCACGATGTTCAGTGAATTTTACACTACGCGATGCATTGCCTTTTTTTCAAAATGGCGGCCTGCCAAACACGAACTGCGACTTTGTGAAAGAACTTGGTTGATGTTGCCTTTTTTTTGAAAAGTGATCGCCCTGGTATTGTTGCGAGAAAACTGTGATGGAGTTTGGTGAAAACAGAGTAAAAATTGGTTGAGCATTAACGGAACCAGCAACAAAAAACGAGTTGCAACAGAGAGTGATTAATGTATTGCCGTAGGTAACAGATGTAGTCTTTGTTGCTTCCCCAAGTTGAACCCCAGGTATCAACCTGTTTGGAATTCTCCTGCTAATGCAGCCATCACAAAGGTGAAGTCAACACAAGAGAGCCGGCGAAACTTCCCAAAAAAGACCGGTCGAAATCTGTTTTGTCGCCGATGCAGGCAAATACTTCGTCCGTGATCTTGTTTATTTGATTCTCATTTCACGATTCGATTCACTTTTCACCACCTCCAACTCGGAAGTGAAACAGTTTAACCATTATGTTCCAAAAGGAAAGATAAACATTTCTATTATCGACTATCGATTTAGCAAACCACCGTTCCGTGGGATATTCCGCTGGAACAATCGCTTTTCTGCTGAGGTCCCTGGCTTCTCCTTCGTTGGCTTTCGGATGAGAGATGGGACACTTTTATGACTATAAAAATATTGGACATGCCTAAAATCTGACCTCTTGGAATTGTCGAACCTTTCTGACATTTACTGACCAGAGATCGATAGACACTTCGAGATTTTGATGAACTAAACTATTGTCGTCGAATGGACGATGTCTACTTTCGACTTTGTCGATCAGCGTCTGAAGGCCTTTAGCTAAGACGTTGTCGTTTCTGAAAAAGATGGTGGTCTAACCAGACTGGGCCGTCACGCGGTACCGTGATTCGCGCTTTACCGTGATTTTGTGGTCAAAAGAGGAAGTGGATCGAATGTGGCGCAACCGCACAACTGCTCGCCGAGCATGGTGGGAATGGTGGTCGCGCTGCAGCGTGATATCACGGGGCAGTTGAAGTCAACGTTTTACAATGGTTTACTTGTGAAGATTACAACAACAATCGCGGCTAACCGAGGCCACCCGAAGATAAGAGACTTTAGCACGTCTAATTTCAAAAAAGCGTCAATTGTTTAAAAAAAGCGTCATTTTGAAATGACCTGTCCAAATGCAATCTCTATCATCTTATCTACATACCAGAACTGAATTTCAGGCTTTGCAGGCGTTTATGGCGCCGAAAGTGGCATATAATGCAGGTAGGCATGGCAGGCCTGCCATTACGGCTGTCGAGGTAAATTTCGGTCGAAAATTGCCTGTAAAATCTTTAAACGTGAGTATGACACAGTGAATTCTTGCTTGTTTATTGACAAAAATTGTATAAATTTACGGTGAGAAGTTTCCGTCCCCTCCACGCAGGATTGTAGGCGTTTTCTGCCGAAACAAATATTGTATTTTGTAGAGTCATTGCGCGGTTGGGCGCGACAAAGTCACGTGCACGTTTCCATCACGGTACCGCGTGACGGCCCAGTCTGCTAACAGTTGTCACCATATATGACGTCAGAAGCTTAGTACCATTCAGTGGGCGCCGGCACGCTAAGCTGGTCAAGCGGACCATGGGCAAAAGGTTTAGGTAAAACAATGGGGATCCTAGCTTCGATAGAGGGCAGCATACCGAAATCGGGTCCTATACAATGGACGCCTTTTGTGTGGGAAATTGATCAGGACCGGGATGTCAGTTTCGTTTCAATAGTTTTAACCACTAGTGACACCTATTGAGCGGGATATTGAGGCAGTGGACTAGGGTCCCCATTGTCTGAGAAGGGTGCGTTTGGTGGTGTTATGTCATGCTTTGAATGAATGACCATGACTTCATGTGGGAGAATACATGTAGTTGACCACCAGCTTTATTGGAAAGGTCTGTGGTGACCACTTTCGTCCAGTCAATCGGTGTGTGAAGGGCTCAAAACAGATTCTGCAACTCTTCCACATTTTCAGACAAAGAGCACACGGCGCCGCCGGGGTACTCAACCATTGCTGTACAAACCATCAACAATTAATAAGCAGGAGTGCCAAATTGATATTGTCGAGCTAAATATACATGAATGACTGGGATGGGAATTCAACCAGTTCATCAATTATTCCAACGACACAATTCACAGCTGTTTTACTTTCAGAGTGCATTGCTGGTCAGCCTGTCACGTCCGATTTTATTTGATGCCCTCTAAATATCGCTAATCTCACTCTCCCAGCCGCAGTTGCGTACCCAAAGTAACTTGCAGTCGGGTAGCGCTAGCCTAAGTGGTAATGGCACCCCAGCCCACTACCTCAATAGGTGTCACTAGTGGTTAAAACTACATGCATTTAAAGCGAATCGATAGCGGATTTTGTTTACATTTGGCTGGTGTTTGTAAACACAAAATTCAGCCAATCAAAATGCACGAAAATTTCTTTGTTGACATTCTGGAGAAGTTTGTTTACATTTTTTCCTGAAAATTCGTCCCCTTTCAAATTCTATTTCTAAATCAAATTTTTTCGCTTTCGATTCGCTTTAAATCTCGCTTTGATCAATTTCCCACACAAAAGGCGTCCATTGTATAGGACTTGGTTTCGGTGTGCTGCCCTCTATCGTAGCTAGGATCCCCATTGGAAATACCGTACAGGTGTGATAGGATCTAATGTTCCCGATAGCAGATGTCCGCTTCTTTTGTAACGGGACATCTCGTGACAGAAATTCCTGTATGTTAGTGTCCGGCCTATTGTAGCTGACCCTTATTTTGTCAGAATCTTTCGTTTGTGGGACACCTCGTATCGGGGTACATGACATTCTATTACACTTACATGTATATCTCCACTGGTGATCGGTAGGTGTGTAGGCAACTAAAGGAAGAGCTGCATCATGTACGTTTACTGCCAAGGGTATACGTGTAGGGTCTATTGCTTTAATCGACCACGCCCCCACTGACTACACCATCAGTTGTAGGAGACGCTGCATTGAACTCTCAGCTTTTTTTCTTAAAAACGGTACTAACAGAAAATGTGTTGATTTTTACGTTGGTGAACACTTCAACATCCCAGTAGGCCACTTTTAAGTGCTCGCTTCAATGCATCCAGTACGGAAATCATTTATACATAAATCAAATTAAAATCAATTATTAATAATATCAGTCTATAGAGACCAATATGAAATGTCAATCAATAACATCAATCTCTCGAGACCAAAAGTAAACATGATGTCGTCAAATTTGCACGCTGTTAGAAACCAGTTAATGTTTATACAATGACGTAATTGAATACAATCGCACCTTTAGTTTGATTTATTGCAGTCGACATTTTTTTTCACAGAATTCTCTCTAATAGAATTCGGATTTGACCGTTAAATAAGCCAAAGATTTAAACCACTCCTGCTTTGATGTTGTTGTTACTGGATGCTGCCGACGCTCCTTCGAAGATCCAATATGGCGACCGGAAGTGGTCAAGTCCGGGCCTGCTGTGTCGGTTGGATGCTGCCCTGTCGTCCCAATGGCGTTATCATGTACATTGCCGAGACGGCGGGTTTCCTCCTGCATGACCTAAACACCGCCAAATATTACCAGATGAGTAAAAATGATGCCTTGAATTAGGCATGCTTGCACTCCTGATGTATTTTCCAGAAAAAAAGTAATTTGCCTCCATGCTGGATACACGGTTTTTTTTCTCCCGTCCATTGGGAATTCAGCTTACGCAAATAATCCGACAACGTGCCCGTAAACATTACCGAAATCTCACGTAATTGTTTTCGGTCTGTCACGAATTAGTATTCAGCTATTAAACAATTAATTAATATTCATAGACCCAGAGACGCCGGCGGAATTTGCAGCCTGCCAAACGCGTGTATTCCAAGTGTATTCCAAGAACGAGTTTCGAAGTATTGAATCGGGTACGAAAGATTCCTGGTACCACTCTTTGGCCCGGTTGCACCAGTCATACTTAAGGTCGACTTTGTGGTCAAGTTAACCTCAAAGTCGTTCTCAACCTCAAATTGTAATGGCAAGTCATTATTGTACTTAGTTGAGGTCAACCTCAAACTTAACTTTGAGCATAGCTGGTGCAACCGGGCATCCGCCTTTACTTTACATAGTAGTCATGGTAGTAGGCCCTAGTCGTCGCAGGAGGGAACCGGCGGCCCAGAATCGATGCTCTTTGTAAAGAGAATCGTTCTGTCTGTATCGCAAGAAGAATTGGCCGACCTGAGGTTGAACCTGCGATGCTTCACGTGAAAGGCGCCTGACTACACTAGCAGGAACGAGTGAACGTCATTTAAAATCAATAGGGAGGTTTAGAAATCAAACGATAAATATAAACGTTAACGACAACGTTATTTTTGTACCGAAAATGCAGTATGAAATCTGGTTAACGTGTAGTATGAAAACAACGTTGTCGTAAAGTTTACGTTCATCGTTTGAGTTCTAAACCTCCCTATTAAGAAATACAAACGGTCGTGTTACGTTTTTCTAGAGCGTTTGGGTCTTTGACTTCCGATCTTATTGGACGTTGGACATTTATCAATAAGACTACGACTCTAATCACACAAGTCGATATAAAAGGTAACCAAAGGAATATTTGAAGTAAGACATCTTCCTCGATATTGTCAATGTTTGCCAAGATGAATCATTTTAAAGTACCTTTTAAAGGGTTTATTTGGCAAGCATGCTTGCCAAACAGTTCCCTTTTTCGTCCTTATTTAGCAAGCATGCTTGCCATCTAATGCTAAAAAATGTCCCTNTGAACTACGTCTTTGAAACGTGTGAACGTCTTTGAAAGGTGCCACTCAATGTCTTATTTTAGAACTACCGTTATGTCTTTGAAAAGTATGAACGTCTTTGAATTGCGAGGTCTTTAAAGCGCCACCCAACGTCTTATTTTTGAACTACGTCTTTGAAACGTGTGAACGTCTTTGAAAGGTGTCACTCAATGTCTTATTTTTGAACTCTATGTCTTTGAAAAGTGTCTCAACGTCTTGTTTTGCCAACGTCTTAAAAATGCGGGTTTAACCGCCCATAGTTGGACATTTATCAATAAGACTACGACTCTAATCACACAAGTCGATATAAAAGGTAACCAAAGGAATATTTGAAGTAAGACATCTTCCTCGATATTGTCAATGTTTGCCAAGATGAATCATTTTAAAGTACCTTTTAAAAAAACGTATCAAAATGAGTCAATTTGAACATCTAGATCAAATAATCCATAGCATGTTTTACATGTCACGAGTCAATTTTTCTAACCCACACAAAATTGTAAGCCATCGGCTACATAAAGCAGACGATCCTGCCAAAACTGACTTCCTGTCAGACGGTAGTTACTTTATTAATTATCCCGTCACGTGACAAAACTAGCAAGAAGGGATTAGGCCGATGAGGGGTTCAGAGATACTAGTTGCGCTTCCACTACATAAAAAGCCGCTCTTGTTCTGCTTCCATTACAGAATTGCCGGGTTTAATAAGTCCGGTTCTATTAAGTGCGGATCTATTTAGTTTGGATAGGTCATGCACAGTCGCAAGCGACCGTGGAGCCACCTGTAGCCGAGCATAATACTACAAATAGATCCGGTGTTATTGCCATTCCACTACAAAATTTATCCGCATCTAGATTCGGAGTATGATCGGCTATGCTATCCGAACTAAATAGATCCGCACTAAATAGAACCGGACTTTTTAAACCCGGCAATTCTGTAATGGAAGCAGAATAAGAGCGGACAAATACCGGCTTTTTTGTAGTGGAAGCGCAACTCGAACTAAATAGATCCGCACTTAATAGAGCCGGACTTATTAAACACGGCTATTCTGTAATGGAAGCAGAATAAGAGCGGACAAATACCGGCTTTTTTTGTAGTGGAAGCGCAACTACTGTTGGTGATCGCTGAGCACTGCGCCACCTCCACATGGGCGTTTTCTGGCACGAGAATGCTGATACCCTCGTCAATTTCAACCTGAAAGCAGGGTCGGATCCAGGGTTGACAGAAGGGGGGGGGCTTAGCTCAACGGAGAGCGCAAAGCCCAATGGGGGGTCCTCCCCCAGAAAAATTTGACAATTTAAGTGCTTTTAGATGCATTTTCCTGGCATCTGAGAGCAAAAAACTCGAATTTTTATGTGATTGAATTTTCCTCGTTAAAAATCACCGCTCTGCCAAAAATAGGGGGCGTATGCCCCCCACGCCCCACTAAATCCGACCCTGCTGAAAGTGATATGAAATTGACGACTGAAGGGAAGAAAAATGGCCTGATGATAAGGGATGTCCAAAAATCTGGATGTCATTTGTCAACTTGGTACAATGCACACCTACGCAGTTATTATGCATGGAATTAGCCAGGATGTGAAATTGTGTGCGTAAAAATCAAATCTGACGCAGTGCAATTGGCCCAAACAAACTTTGCCGTCGCAGCACACGATATATTTCAAATGAAACCACCTTGCTTGGTATTAAAGGAGCCACTTTTTCTCGACAGCCTGCGCCACTCTCCAACCCAAGGGACTAACTAGTTGTCGGCGAATGACGCGATTTACTACGTACATTTTGTAATGGATTTTGTAGTTCGTTGTTGCTGCCGCTAGGTGGCTCCCTCTACGTCTGCAGTCAAATTACCCATTAGAGATCACATACCGTGGTCCTTTAAAAATTAATCCACTTTTATCTGTTTGCCGCAGACGACAATGTTTATTGTCGCCCATTATTCTAATTAAAGTTTTCATTTGATTTTGTCGTGAAAGCGTATCTAAGTACAGAAAGAAACTTCGCAATTAAGGACAACTTTTCGGCCAACAAATGCTGTCCTTAATTGAGACGTGTCCTGCGCACAGAGGTCAAATGAGTTGTGTTGGTCCAAGTGGCAGTGAAATTGGATTTCTAATACAGAGGTGTCCTCCTGGCAGAGGTGTCTACAAAAGGGAGGTTCGTTGTTATGCCTTCCTCTACCCTGGATATAGGCTAATTGAAAGTAAATGTTGCTTTTTGGCCGACGCTATGTCAATACAGGTAATAGGAAATTAATTTTGTTACAATTATATTGTTAGGTTCGTTCTGATAAACAATTTTATTTACTTTCCTCTGATTAAATTTTTAGTAATTATGTTGTTTGTTTAAATATGACAGGCGTACAATGTATATTTAACAAGCTCTGCTTTTAATGAATCGAACTTTTTATTCGAAAGTACATGTAAAAAACGTCGAAGCGCATTTCTTTTGCATTGAACCGAGACCTGCTGACGTCATCTGAAGGTATCGTCGCATGACAACTGTCGAAATGAGTCAGAACAATAGCCCGTTCAAAAATACTTCATGCGACAACATTCCACAATATGTCGAAGTTTTCTGATGTTTTTCGAGAACGGTGCGACACTTTGCTAGATCAAATATTGTCGAACGGACTATTGGAGTGACTTATTTCGACATTTTTCATGCAGAGTATGGAGGCCTTAAGAAAGCATAGTAGGACTCGCCTGGCCAGCATCTGATGGGAGGGGGCGATGTGCATGGTGGTTGTACCTTTCAGACCCCCACCCCCAACATATGTTTATCTTTCTGCGTCCATCCATCAGGAGGTCACCAAGGTCACTTTATCTGTCCATTTATTCCATATTAATGTTGTGATTCATCTAAAAGGACGTACGCACCCATCAATTATGCCACGTAATTCGATACCAGTTAAATCCTCATCACTTATTATTTCAAAACAAACTAGAGAGGCTATTTTTCTGAAACCATAGCGCAGTGTGACACCCATTAAGCGGCCAAAACCGGGGTCATCGTATTCCAGTTGTGTGAAACTCGAACTAAGTGCAGCGCGTTCATTATTTCCACATCAAACTCGCTTTATTTATACACTGTCTCTTTCAGTGTGGCCGTCCGTTTATCAAACGCACGAACTCTTTGTCTGAGTTTGGTACAAATGAACGGTGAATCAAAAGGGATGAAAAATTCCGTCCATCAACCTAGAATGGGCCGAGTTTTGATGTTGTGTCCCGCTGGTGAGCTCCGACGAAACAACGGTCAGAGGGCGGTGATTGATCTTCTGAAAAATGTTACCATTATAGGTTTGCTTTAAACATATTCTCAGCGTCCTCCATCGTCTCGCTTGGGAGTATTGGCGAAAAGCCGGATGTTTCCAGCTTAAAAGCGAGAGAATAGAAGAACGTGCCTACGGGGGTGGGGGGGGGGGGCGAATAGACTGAAACACTTGGCGATCATGCAGGCACCCCATCCCCTTCTGGACCCTAAATCCGGCACACAAAGCCTGCAGTCGAGGTTTCACCTTCGCCATTCCCTCCAGGGAGCGAAATACCGAATGAGCAGCCTGACTATGTGCCCCGGTATTTATAAACTGGGGCGCTCGTCGTTAGAAGGCGCTGAGGGTGTGGTGCAGTCCACGTCATGATGAACTGCCGGACCACCTGAAGTATTACACTCGTGCGTTTTTGCACTGTGGAGGAGGAGACAGGGTCAAGCCGTAAAACATTGGCTGCCAAAAGTGGCCCTTTTTCCGTGTGAACGAAAATCGTACCAGCAACAACTCTACTCCCCGGTGGCTCGGGGCAGTGTCTTCTCTCGTATTAAGAGCAGTCAGCCGCGGTTATTGCCAAAAGATGGCAGCAAACTTCTAGCGGACCAATACAAAAGAACATTCTCCCGTTTGGTGCTCAATCAACCATGAAAGGGTTTGCAAAACATTGGATTGGGTTGCAGTGACACCTATTGGTCAACTACTGACAGCTCCTATGAGCATGGCTAATTGACAACGTCCTTCTTCTTTGCTTACTTTGGCACTAATCAGCACCGACTCTTGCAGAATACTAGAGAGGTTGCGCAGTTTTCCGACTCCGACTCCGACTTCAACTACGAGAATGAATTGCAGTCCGCTATGGACATCCTTGATAAAAACGATCAGAGAGAAGTTTTCAATTCGTCAAACACCATAAATTGAAGGCAGAAAAAATTGGCCTTATAAATCGGAAGTGCGGATAAAGAATGAATATTGAAGTCGTAATCCTAGTCGTTACGACTTGAAACACGACTATAATATTTGCGATTTACTTGCACTTCCGACTACGAGTCAAAATTATTCTGCCACAAAGTTATGGCATTTTACGATTTGCAAACGTCTATCAAATCGTTTTCATCAAGGATGTCTACAGCGGACTGCAATTCATTCTGGTAGTTGAAGCCGGAGTCGGAGTCGGAAAGCTGCGCAACCTCTCTACTGATGAGAATTCTCCGAGTGATTATCAATGGAGACGGTCTTCTTTACTAGTTTGAAGGCGAGAATGTGCGGGTATAGGCAGGCGCAGTGAATTTGATGCCCCAGCCAGCCGAAACCGTTAAAACACTTGAAGCTTTCGCATTCAAGAATTTTTCATTAAAATCTTTTGTTGATGGAAACAAGGCCCTAATTCAGCTGCAATTCGCAATTCAGCGGGCGCTTGAAAGCATCCCATCGACCGGTTATTCCAAATGGCACACTGCCTGACGCAAAGCTAGCCATTTCTGCGCCTCGCATTGTAAGGTAGGATTGATTTTAATCTTGTTATACTTAATGAAGTTTGAATTAAAACTCGAAAAAAACCTGTCGACGTGAGGAGATTGATAATAAACTTCATTATGAAGCTGCTTTTCTGGTCTTTGGGAGATTTGGTGAAGTAAAAACAGTGTCAATGAATGGCCTAATCCGTGAGTGACTCGAAAATGAATCACCATATTGTGGAATGGAAGAACTAGGATGTGACTTCGCTTGATGACTGGGTTATTGAGGAGAATGTCATATCAAACAAGGCATTGCCATTTTTTTGTTAATACGTGCAAAAGCCAAAGTAGCATTCGGTGGAGGCTAACACTTTGTTTTTCAAACATGGTTTCTACATGTTTACTGCCTAGGACAGTTGGCCTATTGCGTGTCGTCAGTACAGTGTTCACATCACGTTGTCTGGCTCCTTGCTTGCTCTGCGAAAATACAGTAAGCCTATGGTTTCCACTCTGTGCAGTGCACGACTGTTAGAAGTCAATGCATATAGTGGAAAAGGTCCGGAACGAAATTTGATTGGTTGGAGCCCTAATTCGGAATATAATAGGAATTCC
>NMRB01003251.1:0-70937 GCA_002633025.1 Notospermus geniculatus | reverse complement strand
ATTCGACCAGTGCGACTTCGTGATTATCCAAATTGAGAGGTTCGGGGAGAAGATTTTTAAAGTCGGACTGTGTATTGTTGGCATAGACTTCCGTAGATGCATTACTCAGGAGGTAGAGATAGAGGTTGTCCGCTTGACCGGTCATGATGATGTAAACGTTTTAAGGAGATGTCGAAGACTTTATACGCTGCATGTTGGGTGCCGGTAATAGATAGCCCATGGCAGAACCTAACAATGCCGTCCAAAGATTGCTCTCTCCATTTTTTAGGGACAGGTTGACAATACTCGTAATGACCACGATGTAACACATAAAGACTTGAGCGAAAAATACAATTTCATCACGCGGCACTTTGCTGCCAAAGAACCTCCACCCCCGACTTGTTCGATTACTCAAGTTGTCGGGCTGTGGAGATTCCGTATCTAGAATAACGGGTTCAGACATGTTTCAAATCCGACGTCCAACTATTAAACTTTTCTGGCCAACCTTTCCACTTGACTAAATACTCTCTCGGCTGGTTTTTACGTTTGCGTGTCTTGAGTACTTTTTCAATAATAAAGAGATCTTGATCGTCCTTGATCTTTTGTAGTTCCTGTTCGTAAAATGTTCCCTCGATTTTTTCACCCATCAAGTCGGTAATTTCATAAACTGTCGGGTGTCTTGGAATACGTTTGCTGATTTCAAATATTTCCTCACTCCAGTTACTCTCGTAACCTTTTTGAAACGGAGACCTCTTTTTAGTCATAATACGAACTCTGTCTTTGAGGTTGAATTTGTATTTCAACGTGGGAACAGTATTCAAGTCGTGATAAAGTGTGTTCCATACGTCTTGAGCATTGTCTCGGTTTACCAGAGCCGGTTTGGTTTTAATGCTCCTGTGATAGGTCCAGTTGTACGAATGAACCAAATCTTGTAAGACATCTACGTATCTGTAGGTGGTTTTGTGAGTAAAATAACGCCACATTTTAGCCTGGCGGGTTTATGTAAAGTATAAGCTGGATATTTTTGCAGCCATTCACCGGCATTTTTCTCTTCTTTGTGCTGTCTTTCGTAGGTACTGGCCCCGGCAAAACTGCCCGGTTCTCGAGGGTTGAAATAGGCAGATGTTTGTTGTTCTGGTGCCATGAGAAAAACTGTTGGCTTACACGGTAAAGTCCCAATTTAAATACGAAGGCTGTCTTCGTTTTCGTGGATGGCGCGGTGTTTCTTGGGAGATGTGACGATCGACCGGACTTGGTGGTTCTGGAGATCTTCTCATGTATTCCCAGCGTTCGGCGTTACCCACCAATTCTTGAGGGACATTAGCGTTGTGAAGTACATCGGCCAGGACTTCCCAACCCCTGGGTTTTTTAGATTTTCTGGCTCGTAAGACATCGTTGACCAAATCTATAACGTGACTGTCTGCATACTTTTTACCGTGGAGGACCATTTCTCCGCGTTCACTCCAAGACAGACCAGGGACGTTTTTCATGAACTGCAAAAGTTGTGTGGCTTTCTTCTTTAGCATATTCGGTACACTGGTCAAGACCTGGTTTTCCATTGCACTTTCCTCCCCACCAGCTTCTGTTGATGGCTGTGGTCTTGTCGCTTCCTGTTTCTGTTCCACGATGGGAATGGGAGTAGGTTGAAGAATTTTATTTCGGACTGCGAGGTATCGTTGCAACACTTGCTGATATTGAAGAGCTTTATTGAATTCGTCGAGGTCTTTGTTTTTTAAAATCTCATCCATTTTCTCGTCCAGTTCGGTCATTCTCTTTGTATAAGTTGCCCGATAAAAGTTTCCGGCGGCACTAATAACATTTTCTTGGCTTCCATATTGTTTCTAGTTTCTTCCTCCAAATAAACCACCTAAAATCGTGGGAGCTAAAGCACCGAGAGCACCTGCGGCTAGCAAAGGTAAAAATCCACCTCTTTTAATAATTTTCTTTTTGACGGCAACCGAAGTTTTTGGCGCGGCTAATGCTCGTATGTTGTCTTTATCGTGAGCGAGTTTTTTAAACTGAAGGCTTGTCAGTTTTGCATTGCCTTTTAAAAGATTTCGTGCGCAGTGGCAGAATATAGCGACTATGTCATTTGTCGGATTTTCTAAAAGAATTTTATAGCCTTTTTTCTTTTTGGCAACAGTGTGCAACAATGGCATACTGGCTTCCAGTTTCTCTTTCATTTTCTTTTCAGAAGCTGTCTTTTTAGATTTGGTGTGCTGTCTCTTTGCCATCTTGTTTGGAAATGATGACGGTAAACAATCGACACCATAATTATAGATACCAATCCGTAAACTTGAATACACGATGGTTAAATTCTTTATCATTGATATATCGATCAATTGCAAGAGTGTGGTGTTTTAATTTTAGCCACTGATATTTGGTCAGAACGATTCAGTCGGATTTTCTAAAAGAATTTTATAGCCTTTTTTCTTTTTGGCAACAGTGTGCAACAAGGGCATACTAGCTTCAAGTTTCTGTTTCATTTTTTTTTCAGAAGCTGTCTTTTTAGATTTGGTGTGCTGTCTCTTTGCCATCTTGTTTGGAAATGATGACGATAAACAATCAACTGCCATAATTATAGATGCCAATCCGTAAACTTGAATATCCGGTGGTTAAATTCTTTATCATTGATATGTCGATCAATTGCAAGAGTGTATTTTTTTAATTTTAGCCACTGATATTTGGTCAGAACGATTCCTTTGACGGTAGGATTGGTGGTGATGAATTGTCTTATGTCGAGTATAGCCTCATTCTGATACCAACAAACATGAGCATAGACAAAGTTTCCCAGATGCAGACCTTCCGAACAATTAGCTGAGGCTGTGTAATTTATCTGTGGTGGTGTTTCAGTGGATGGAATGTTGTCGTTTTTCTGCGCTTTTGCATAAAAGACCATACCCAGCACATTGACCACTACAAACGTTAATACAAGTAAGACAATTCCGACAATTACTCTTTTATTCTTATCCATTATGAATGACATCCCAATTATGAATGAAGTCCTAAAAGGTCGGAATCAATTTTTAACCTTTTGGGGACGTAGACCACGTGGGCGCTGTCCAATATTTTACTGCGCAATCGTAAACACAATGGTGTGGTTTGCTTTAGGTCTACCAGTAAATATCCGTAAGGTTCGTGGGTTGCATCGAAATAACTGTCAACCATGGCTCTTTTGAATTGTTTTGGATAAATCTGGTTTGCCAAGTATTCAATTTGGCGACAGTCGCGCGGATTTTTGAATAAGACCATGTAATGACAATTCAAGCTGATGGTTCGATGCTCCTTGTTACCGTTGAATAGGTTTTGAACAATAAAAATGACACTGGTGTTCCTGTGATGACAGCCCCGGGTGAAAAATTGACATATTTTCTTATCAGTTTGATCCATCAAGTCGTCAAGTATAACTAAATGAGGTATTTGGGGGCTTAATTCCTCAGAATCAATAGGTCCTTGAACAAATTTTACACCTCGTTGCTCGAGATCCTCATAATGAGGCTGCCACTCTCCATAACACCAGATGATATCTTTGATGGGTGTATTTATCGTCTGCGGTAATGTTTCCAGAATCCTCTTAACAAAATAGGTCTTGCCCGACATACTCGGTCCGGCGACCATGCAACTAAAGGGATGTTGAAAACGCGGATCCATCGTGAGAAATGATGCAACAGGTGTGGCACTGACAGTTTTATGCGGATGACTCTTCAGTCTGTATTAGATTTTCAATTTCAACATTCAAGAGATAGGGAAACTTTACAACATCCTTCACTCGTGGTAAAAGTTCACCCGATCTACATAACAGATACAACATTTTGGGGCTAATGACTAATCTGTGATTAAATTTCTCCAGGTTTTCGGTGAATTTGTCCAGGGTGACTGCGCCGATGGCAGCTGATAAGTGTTGGTCGACTTCATTGGCATGTAGGAGCCCACCACCCGTCACTTTGACGAGCTCATCTTCTGTCAGATTAGCAAATGTCTGTACCACATCATCGTATAAACCAGTGGATGATGTGGGTGACTTTGTCTCATTCAGAAATGTCAAGAGTGAATCAAGGTGATCAAGCAGAAAGGTAAACTCTGTAATTTTCAAATTCATGGTCCACTGACGTTTGTCCTGATATGGTCTAGAGAGTTCAACATACAGACCAGCGCCTTGATATTTACATAATGATACACTAATCTGACCAGGCAGGGTCCTTTGTGTAGGGACTCGGTCTTGGATGGAGGTCGTGTACTCCATCAGGTCAGACTGTAACTTTTTGAGGTGAGATGCATATAGCCGGAATGTACTAGCTTTCTTTTGAATGGTAATATACTGGCGATTACACAGAATCTTCATGTCTTGACAGCTGCCGTACTCAAAATCATCCATGACTTTTGCCTTTATGGTTGGGGTTCGCTTTCCACCTCTCTTCTTTTTCGTAGTATCAATACCAGAGTGTGCCATTTTGGAGTTTAGTGAATTGAAAAGTTTTTGTCATATTTAAATAGTTTTGTCCAAAAATTTGGCATTTTCAGTTGGAATGAAAATACAGAATGCTCTCTCTTGAAGGAAGATAACGTGGTATTAGCTGCGGTCATAGAGTCATATTGATACCATCAGTACAGAATCACTGGAATGTTACGAATGTTACACATCTAGTGATTCTGTACTGATTCCATCACGTAGAACTTTCCGTTTGGGGTAAAAGTAACCGAGCCCTGCCCGAATCTGTTCGTACGTCAGGACTCGGTTACCAACCACACGGAAGCCGCGATTGACCCCTTCGCCGCTCCGCTTTGTTTGCAACACTTTCAGATAGTTCTCTTTTGTTAAGACATTCCGCCTTTGCTGTAAACCTTTACAGCTATGTTTATCCGTTTCAGCACCACCAAAACAAAAGTATGTCTTTGAGCAAAGCCCGACAATGCCATCCCCGCTCCACTCTAACTTGAACAGACCAGGAGTGCGCTTATCAAAAGCTTTATGTGTTGCACAACACTCCCTAGGAAACCAATGGTATTTATTATCAGGCCGGTAGTCAGTACCTAAGTCATGAGCTTTGAGCATACACTTCTCATAATCACGACGGAAGGTAGGTTTCATCAGGCTTTTCCAATCAGCATTGCTGAATGCGATGTAAGCCGAGTCTGTGTCCATTTCACAGTACTCAAAATCGGACTTGTCAAATGCATTGCACATAAAGTCATAATAAAATTCCAACATTCGCAATTTGGCATATCCATAGACAAAGAATCCTAGTTGTATTGGTAAATCCAATTTGATGTACTTGGGAGAACTGATGAGTTCATACGTGTCGTCATCAAGATTGGTCAAACTAAGAAACGAATTTCTGTTGACAGCCAGATCGAGTTTTCTGGAATGTTGTTGTTCAATAAAGTAATTTACGTTAGTATGTTTCTCTTTGTTCGTGACTGTTTTTCCATAGTACGCATTTCCGAAGAGTTTTTCCATCTCAGCAATTGTGCTCATGTCTGCGTCCGCGTCACCTTGTCTTCTGGCCTCTGATACACGATTTCCTTTTGTTTCAAAACATGATACAGGTGTATATTCAATGACTTGGTACACTCTTGTACATATCAATTCATGTTCCAAATACCAACGCAAGAGTGGAGTAATTAGCATAATCTTCTCCCCAAACATACTGCCAATCGTCATTTTTCTAGGTTGCTTCATGATATCATTATTCTCAGCAAATTTCCGCATGTGATCACCTATATCATCACGGGAAACTTCACAGTTTTTGAAAATTGGCGGCATCTCGTCAAATTTCTTTTTTAATGTGTCTGGTACACTAATGTCACATTCAACAATACCAAACAAAGAACCTTCTCTGACGGCATTCAATATTTGTTTACCAGTTACTGATGTTTTGTGTGATTCACTCCATTTTGATGCAGAGTGTAGATTTTGTACGAATGTTTTGACATCCTTGCTGGACGATTTGACTTTCTTCCACTCACATTCGTAAATTTCCTCATAATTTAATCCTAGCCCTTTTAGATACTCTGTGTTCTCTTTTGTTTTTTTACGGTCCTCTTCCATAGACTTCCCAGTGATGGGATTGACATCACCATGTTCTTTAGTGCGCTGACAAACATGCCCGTGGAACAAACAACCGTGGAACTGATACACTTTGTTCAGTTTCCTACTGTAACCGTCAACAGGTAAACTCTTGACCCCAATCTTTATTTCATGTCCATCTTTGTGTCTATGTACAATGCCAGTATTGTCTGCCTGCTGCATCCAGGACAGCCATTCATATGCCTGTTGCTCATAAGGAAAGGATCGCTCCAGCTTAAAGCCTTTTTCAGCTCGCCTGCGGTTAAAGAAACCAGTGGGCATAGGCTGCATGAGTGACCACAAGTATAAAGCATTGGCATCGAAACCAATCACCGACTTGCAAAGTTTGGGATCGCTGAATTGGTGACGTCTAATGAACGACTTGTCTTGTTCATGATAACGAGTGAAGATAATGGAGGGTCCGCCCACAATCTGTTTGCGCATGGTGTGATACAGGTCAGCGTCTTTCTCTTTAAACAACGAAAAAAATGTTCCCGTGTTGGTAAATAAATCTTTCATGGCCAATCCTGGTAAACTGATCCCATCTTTGAAAAGATCGAGGCCACGAGATTCAAAATATTCAGACATCTTATCGATGGCGTCCATGAAAGGTTTCACGTCTTGGTTATTGTACCAGATGAGGAAATCTCTCATGGTGGTCATGTGATTGTCCTGCCAGACCTGTTGCATATCTGCATATTCTTTGTCAGAGATGTTTGAATTCTTTAGTTTGGTGAAGAATGCATCATGAGAGGGGAGTTGAGTCTCTTTTAGTTGGTCCAGGTTGGTAAACCATTCATATGGAAAATGACCTTTGGCCCCAGTGACCTTAAATGATTTCAGAAATTTGGCAAGTGTTGTGTTTGGGGTGAGAAAATTCAGAATGTCCAGTATTTTGAAATTGTCAGTACTGATCGCCATATATGTGTTTAACTTTTTAATAACAGTCACGTTTGCTTGACCGATTTGATCCTGCGCTGTCACAGCCAGGAGGGCGGGGAAAAATGCACTCTTCATGGCATTCAAATCGTATTTGGACGAATTGAACCCAACAACAGGCAGCTGCTTTTTCCACCGTTCAAATTCCGCCAGAAGAGTTGCAATGGGACGGGCCCCTTTTCGTTTGGAGGGTGCACAATCAAACGCTTCTGTTTCTTCTTTCACCAAATGCTTTAGTCGATCTGTTGTGTCCTGGTACATGGTCTCAATGAGATCATGAGCGCACAATGCTATGACTTCCAAGTAGTCAACAACACGTCTGACAAGACTTTTTTCATCCCCATCAGAGACGAAACATTTCGGCTCTGTATATCCTGGCAAATTACTGCAAACACTGATGGATGCAACACGATGTGTTGCAATCCACGTCAGCTTTTCGGTGTTTGATGTTTCAATGTTTTTGTCATTTAAACATTCAATGTCATAGGTGACTCTGTACGGGTAAAAGTGGTGAGGAGTATAAATGCCACGTTGCGCTAGTTTAGTAAACACGCTTGTTGGTGGCATAAATACCCCTCTATTGTCAAATTTGTACTTTGGTTTCCCCGGGCACGATTTCTCATGACGATCACATTGCCATTTGGTTTTGAACACACTCTCACAGTTGGAACATTTGTAGGTTTTGGAATAACGTGTAAAGTCAGAGATGAAACTGAAGTGGTTATGATACAAGTTTAGGTACATAGTGTCTTTGTAGTGCGTATCACTGCGACGCACAACGGACGCATGTGCTTGCTGGTCTATAGAATATACTTCAATATTGATTTCAAAAAGACATTCCAGGAAATTCAAATCATCCAGTGTCACACCTTCGAATTCATGTTTGACCATCCCAGATGCTTCATGATATCTGTTAAATAGTTCAGCTGTAGGACGTTCCAGTGATAGTACACTGGCTCCAAATTGTAAGGCCAGACATCGGAAAAAACATAAATTGTCCTCAATCGGTCTTTTCTGTGACCCTCGTTTCTTGTCTAGTCCTATTATGGATGGATTCCTTCTGATATGGGATGGAAGTTCCACACTTGCCCCTATTGGAGTTTCTTGTAGAGGATAAACATACACTAGCACATTTGTTACCCGAGAAACGACCCATTGGCTGTTTGGTCTTTGTTTTTGGGCATACTCCAACAAATCAATCTGCCCCAAACCAGCGACTAGCATCTGCAGATCACCTCTATTCTGAATGACTGCTGGGCGTTCAAGCACTCTATTATTGTTAGAAGCATGATAATACCTTTTCTCCCCTGTCAAGTTATGACGTATAATGAACCCAAAGGCATAATTGACTTTATATACAGAGTCCTGCTCAATGTAGACAGTTTTAAATTTGTCTTGTAATTCATCAATGGTGGTAGTTTTCAGTTCATAATTATACAGCTTTTGTCTTTTGCCATTGGTTCGTTTTTTGTCTCGTATTTGATTCCAATGTTGTTTGAATACGTCCTCGTGTTCGGGTTGGATAAAGTTGAAGTGTTCAACAGAATCCGACAAACTTGTATGGGTCTCTTGGTTGTCAGGGTCATGAGTTAATTCTGCTTGACTGATAGACTGTGCAGGATCTGCTGACCCTGAAACTGTCTGATCAATATGGTCAGTTCGATTGCCAGACCAGGTTTCGCCACCAGACTCTGAGCCATCGTTGATGGAAACGTTCTCCTCACTAGAGCCCTTGACTCGTTTATTAGCCAGCCCACTTCCATCGTTATCACTTTTTCGTTTCTTAGTCTCAGTACTACCTGTTTTATGAATATGCATGTGTCTTTTCAAATTACTGCTTGTGTTAAATTTTTTGTCACACACAGCACACTGATGTGTTTTAACGGTTTTATGAACACCATTTACATGCCGATCCAGTACATCTTTTCTGTGTGTAGAAAAGCCACAATCTTCACAAACGAAATTATTTTCACCATGCGACTTCCTGTGTCTGGTCAAATGTGTCTTATGTTGAAAGCTCTTGCCACACTGTGAACAAGTATACGCCATGGCCGTTAACTGTAGTTGATGTGTTCGTAGACAAAGGTTGAAATGTCTGAAAAAAGGATCGATTAAATAATATCACATTTTTTAGTCAAACCTTGATGAAAAACATTTTCAAAGTCCAACTGAGTGAAAAATTTTCAAAGTCAAACTCAATGGAAAAATTTTCAAAGTCCAACTGGATGAAAAAATTTCAAAGTCGAACTTTGTCAAAAATTTTACAAAGTCCAACTGAGTGAAAAAATTTCAAAGACAAACTTTGTCAAAAATTTTCAAAGTCAAACCCGATGAAAAAAATTCAAAGTCAAACTCAGTGGAAAAATTTTGAAAGTCAAACCTGATGAAAAAATTTCAAAGAACATTGTCAAAAAGTTTCAAAGTCAAACCTGATGAAAAAATTTCAAAGACGAACTTCGTCAAAAATTTTCAAAGTCAAACCCGTGATGGAAAATTTTCGAAGTCCAACATTGTCAAAAAATTTCAGAGTCCAACTTCATGAAAAAATTTCAAAGTCCAATTGGATGAAAAAATATCTAAGTCGAAATTTGTCAAAATTAAAAATCGGGCAGAAGTTCGGTACTTACGATGAGAGTCCTCAGCAGAACTGATTTAACCTGATCTCTCCTCCCTGTTATATACTTTTCTAAAGGGTGGTACTTACAGTGTGTTATTCAACCTCGCCCCCTCGTATACTTTTCTAAAGGGTGGTACTACAGTGTAATCCCGCGTCGGTGGGCCCCAGGTGACATATAAAGCATAAGAATGAAAAAATAAATGAAATTGACAAAGGATGTCACTTTTTCTTTGCATAAGAATGTTGCTTGCTTTTATAATATTCAGATTAATGGAAGGTAATTTCTATCTGAATTATCAGTTTGGTGATGAGAAGTAAGTTTGAGCCGATGACTTGACACCAATTTACTGACGGCTTCAAAAACATTGTCCTTCGGATTTTTTCAAGAAATGGACATCTTCATACCCTTATAGCGTGATCGCGTAATAGACGAACGTTATACCTGCTGAGGACTCTCATCGTAAGTACTGAACTTCTGCCCGATTTTTAATTTTGACAAAGGGGCACTCTGGGAACATTGGCCCAAAGATTTTTGTGCTGGCTGGGTAGGCTCTTACCGAAAACACCGGCAGTGTCATCCAGCACTTCCGCAGTAGAACCTTGGAGGAATTATACTGACCTTGGATTGTAGGGCCTAATGTACATGTATTCCCGATCTCTCCTATTCCCTTGAACATACGGTGTAAGCACATGAATGGATCACCACAGTGTGTATGACATGTCTTTGTGTGTGGGCAGAATATGATTAGCCACTGTGATGTAATGCTTATAATTAGGTCATAATACATATAGAGATATGACTCAAACTGCATATGCATTGTTTGCTTTTAGGCTATGCGCTATAGGCATTGTTCCCACAACAATGGGATTTGGGGGATTCCCCAGAGGGATTAAAACAATGGAGGGGTCGATGGGCTATCTCTCTAACCGCGCATGTGGATTGTAAAAGAACGAAAAATGGGGTACAAAAATTTGATTTATTTTTTTTAAAATAAAAAATGAATGTAATGAGCTTTAATTGTTTAATCATCAGAGACCCATCGTAATTATACACCTGCTAATATGTGTGTGTGTATAAACACAATCACACTACACTCTGTACATCAGATATGCCCAGCAAGTAAGATTACGAAAAAAATGTCCATTTATATGTTATCTACATGTATCCATTAGTGTATCTGGAGATCCTTACACTTAGACAGGTGGGAGATGAATGACAAAATACCCCTGGGGACGAGGTTGAATAACACTGTTTGTTCCACCTTTAGAAAAGTATACGAGGGGGGCGAGGTTGAATAACACACTGTAAGTCCGGGCTGTAAGTACCACCCTTTAGAAAAGTATATAACAGGGAGGAGAGATCAGGTTAAATCAGTTCTGCTGAGGACTCTCATCGTAAGTACCGAACTTCTGCCCGATTTTTAATTTTGACAAATTTCGACTTAGAAATTTTTTCATGAAGTTGGACTCTGAAAATTTTTGACAATATTGGACTTCGAATTTTTTTCATCCAGTTGGACTTTGAAAATTTTTCCACTGAGTTTGACTTTGAAATTTTTTCATCAGGTTTTGACTTTGAAAATTTTTGACAATGTTCTTCTTTGAAATTTTTTCATCCAGTTGGACTTTGAAAATTTTTCCACTGAGTTTGACTTTGAAATTTTTTTCATCAGGTTTTGACTTTGAAAATTTTTGACAATGTTCTTCTTTGAATTTTTTTCACTCAGTTGGACTTTGAAAATTTTTCCACTGAGTTTGACTTTGAAATTTTTTCATCAGGTTTTGACTTTGAAAATTTTTGACAATGTTCTTCTTTGAAATTTTTTCACTCAGTTGGACTTTGAAATTTTTTCACTCAGTTGGACGTTGAAATTTTTTCATCCAGTTGGACTTGGAAAATTTTTTCATCAAGGTGTGACTAAAGTGGCATATTATTTAATCGATCCTTTTTTTCAGACATTTCAACCGTAGTCTACGAACACATCAACTACAGTTAACGGCCATGGCATACACTTGTTCACAGTGTGGAAAAAACTTCAAACATAAGACAAATTTGACCAGACACGCAAAGTCGCATGGTGAAAATAATTTCGTTTGTGAAGATTGCAGCTTTTCTACATACAGAAAAGATGTACTGGATCGACATATAAATAGTGTTCATAAAACCGATAAAACACATCAGTGTGCTGTGAGTGATAAAAAATATAACAGAAGCAGTAATTTGAAAAGACACATGCATATTCATAAAACAGGTAGTACTGAGACAAAGAAACGAAGTACCGCCATGGTGTACCGGTATACTTGTCCACAATGTGGAAAAAACTTCAAACAAAAGTCACATTTGACCAGACACGCAAAGTCGCATGGTGAAAATAATTTCGTGTGTGAAGATTGCAGCTTTTCTACATACAGAAAAGATACGCTGGATCGACATATAAATGGTGTTCATAAAACCGTTAAAACACATCAGTGTGCTGTGTGTGACAAAAAATTTAACACAAGCAGTAATTTGAAAAGACACATCCATATTCATAAAACAGGTAGTAGGCCTACTGAGACTAAGAAACGAAAAAGTGATAACGATGGAAGTGGGCTGGCTAATAAACGAGTCAAGGGCTCTAGTGAGGAGAACGTTTCCATCAAGGATGGCTCAGAGTCTGGTGGCGAAACCCGGCCTGACAATCGAACTGACCATATTGATCAGACAGTTTCAGGGTCAGCAGATCCTGCACAGTCTATCAGTCAAGCAGAATTAACTCATGACCCTGACAACCAAGAGACCCATACAAGTTTGTCGGATTCTGTTGAACACTTCAACTTTATCCAACCCGAACACCAGGACGTCTTCAAACAACATTGGAATCAAATACGAGACAAAAAACGAACCAATGGCAAAAGACAAAAGCTGTATAATTATGAACTGAAAACTACCACCATTGATGAATTACAAGACAAATTCAAAACTGTCTACATTGAGCAGGACTCTGTATATGAAGTCAATTATGCCTTTGGGTTCATTATACGTCATAACTTGACAGGGGAAAAAAGGTATTATCATGCTCCTAACAATAATAGAGTGCTTGAACACCCAGCAGTCATTCAGAATAGAGGTGATCTGCAGATGCTAGTCGCTGGTTTGGGGCAGATTGATTTGTTGGAGTATGCCCCAAAACAAAGACCAAACAGCCAATGGGTCGTTTCTCGGGTAACAAATGTGCTAGTGTATGTTTATCCTCTACAAGAAACTCCAATAGGGGCAAGTGTGGAACTTCCATCCCATATCAGAAGGAATCCATCCATTATAGGACTAGACAAGAAACGAGGGTCACAGAAAAGACCGATTCAGGACAATTTATGTTTTTTCCGATGTCTGGCTTTACAATTTGGAGCCAGTGTACTATCACTGGAACGTCCTACAGCTGAACTATTTACCAGATATCACGAAGCACAATTTGGAGCCAGTGTACTATCACTGGAACGTCCTACAGCTGAACTATTTAACAGATATCACGAAGCATCTGGGATGGTCAAACATGAATTCGAAGGTGTGACACTGGACACTATGAATTTCCTGGAATGTCTTTTTGAAATCAATATTGAAGTATATTCTATAGACGAGCAAGCACATGCATCCGTTGTGCGTCGCAGTGATACGCACTACAAAGACACTATGTACTTAAACTTGTATCATAACCACTTCAGTTTCATCTCTGACTTTACGCGTTATTCCAAAACCTACAAATGTTCCAACTGTGAGAGTGTGTTTAAAACCAAATGGCAATGTGATCGTCATGAGAAATCGTGCGAGAAGAAACAAAAGTACACGTTTGACAATAGAGGGGTATTTATGCCACCAACAAGCGTGTTTACTAAACTAGCGCAACGTGGCATTTATACTCCTCACCACTTTTACCCGTACAGAGTCACCTATGACATTGAATGTTTAAATGACAAAAACATTGAAACATCAAACACCGAAAAGCTGACGTGGATTGCAACACATCGCGTTGCATCCATCAGTGTTTGCAGTAATTTGCCAGGATATACAGAGCCGAAATGTTTCGTCTCTGATGGGGATGAAAAAATTCTTGTCAGACGNCTCTACAAGAAACTCCAATAGGGGCAAGTGTGGAACTTCCATCCCATATCAGAAGGAATCCATCCATAATAGGACTAGACAAGAAACAAGGGACACAGAAAAGACCGATTCAGGACAATTTATGTTTTTTCCGATGTCTGGCTTTACAATTTGGAGCCAGTGTACGATCACTGGAACGTCCTACAGCTGACCTATTTAACAGATATCATGAAGCATCTGGGCTGGTTAAACATGAATTCGAAGGTGTGACACTGGACGATTTGAATTTCCTGGAATGTCTTTTTGAAATCAATATTGAGGTATATTCTATAGACCAGCAAGCACATGCGTCCGTTGTGCGTCGCAGTGATACGCACTACAAAGACACTATGTACTTAAACTTGTATCATAACCACTTCAGTTTCATCTCTGACTTTACGCGTTATTCCAAAACCTACAAATGTTCCAACTGTGAGAGTGTGTTCAAAACCAAATGGCAATGCGATCGTCATGAGAAATCGTGCCAAGGAAAGTCAAAATATGACTATCCTCACCATCCTGTATTTAGACCACCCATCAGCGTATTTGATAAAATGGAACAACACGGCATTTCCGTTCCGGAAGCTGTAGATCGGTTTTATCCATACAGGGCTACGTATGACATTGAATGTTTAAATGACAAAAACATTGAAACATCAAACACTGAAAAATTGACTTGGATAGCCACGCATAGAGTTGCATCCATCAGTGTTTGCAGTAATTTGCAAGGCTGTTCACACCCAAAATGCTTCGTCTCAGATGGGAATGAAGCACAGCTTGTTTGTGATTTTGTAGACTACTTAGAAAATTTAGCTGAATCCGCACACCAATTTGTCGAAGACAAATACAAGAACTTGACAAATAAGTTAAAAGATTTAGTTGCGGAAGAGGCTGAGGTGGGAAAAACATCAAAAAGGAAGGGTGCCAAGCCAATTGCATCTCTATGGTGTGAGTTTGAACGTTGGAAGAAGCAACTCCCAGTCGTTGGGTTTAATTCGTCAAAGTATGATATTAACGCCATGAAGAGTGCGTTTTTTCCGGCTCTCCTGAAAGTGGTCTCCGCAGACAACAACACCATATCTGAAATGAATGTCATCAAAAAGTCGAATACCTACATGTCTATCACAACAGAGAAATTGAAATTTTTAGATCTACTGAATTTTCTCACCCCGAACACGACACTTGTCAAATTTCTGAAGTCCTTCAAAGTATCAGAGAGCAAAGGTCATTTTCCATATGAATGGTTTACCAACCTAGACCAACTAAAACAGACCGAACTCCCCTCTCACGACGCATTCTTCTCCAAACTAAAGAACTCAAACATTTCTGACAAAGAATATGCAGANTTTCCTCATCTGGTACAATAACCAAGATGTGAAACCTTTCATGGACGCCATCGATAAGATGTCTGAATATTTTGAATCTCGTGGCCTTGATCTTTTCAAAGATGGGATCAGTTTACCAGGATTGGCCATGAAAGATTTATTTACCAACACGGGAACATTTTTTTCATTGTTTAAAAAGAAAGACGCTGACCTGTATCACACCACGCGCGAACAGATTGTGGGCGGACCCTCCATTATCTTCACTCGTTATCATGAACAAGACAAGTCGTTCATTAGACGTCACCAATTCAGCGATCCCAAACTTTGCAAGTCAGTGATTGGTTTCGATGCCAATGCTTTATACTTATGGTCCATAATGCAGCATATGCCTACTGGTTTCTTTAACCGCAGGCGAGCTGAAAAAGGCTTTAAGCTGGAGCGATCATTTCCTTATGAGCAACAGGCATATGAATGGCTTTCCTGGATGCAACAGGCAGACAATACTGACATTGTACACAGACACAAAGACGGACATGAAATAAAGATTGGGGTCAAGAGTTTACCTGTTGACGGTTACAGTAGGAAGCTGAACAAAGTGTATCAGTTCCACGGTTGTGTGCAACACGGCCATGTTTGTCAGCGAACCGAAAAACATGGTGATGTCAATCCCATCACTGGGAAGCCTATGGAAGATGATCGTGAAAAAACAAAAGCGAACACAGAGTATCTAAAAGGGCTAGGCTTCAAATATACAGAAATTTACGAATGTGAGTGGAAGAAAGTCAAATCGTCCAACAAGGATGTCAAAACATTCCTACAAAATCTACACTCGGCATCAAAATGGAGTGAAGCACACAAGACATCAGTAACTGGTAAACAAATATTGAATGCCGTCAGAGAAGGTTCTTTGTTTGGTATTGTTGAATGTGACGTTAGTGTACCAGACACATTAAAAAAGAAATTTGACGAGATGCCGCCAATTTTCAAAAACTGTGAAGTTTCCCGTGATGATATAGGTGATCACATGCGGAAATTTGCTGAGAATAACGATATCATGAAGCAACCTAGAAAAATGACGATTGGCAGTATGTTTGGGGAGAAGATTATGCTAATTACTCCACTCTTGCGTTGGTATTTGGAACATGGATTGATATGTACAAGAGTGTACCAAGTCATTGAATATACACCTGTATCATGTTTTGAAACAAAAGGAAATCGTGTATCAGAGGCCAGAAGACAAGGTGACGCAGACGCAGACATGAGCACAATTGCTGAGATGGAAAAACTCTTCTGAAATGCATACTATGGAAAAACAGTCACGAACAAAGAGAAACATACTAACGTAAGTTACTTAATTGAAGAACAACATTCCAGAAAACTCGATCTGGCTGTCAACAGAAATTCATTTCTTAGTTTGACCAATCTTGATGACAACACTTATGAACTCATCAGTTCTCCCAAGTCCATCAAATTGGATTTACCAATACAAGTAGGATTTTTTGTGTACGGATATGCCAAATTGCGGATGCTCCAGTTTTACTATGATTTCATGTTGAGAGCGTTTGATAAGTCCGATTTTGAGTACTGTGAAATGGACACAGACTCGGCTTACATCGCATTCAGCAATGCTGATTGGAAGAGTCTCATGAAACCTACATTCCGTCGTGAGTATGAGAAGTGTATGCTCAAAGCCCATGACTTAGGCTGAAGGGGTTATTGTCGTCCTGGGTACACATACAGTGTACCCAGGTTCGATGTCGTCAAGTGAAATTGTACCCTGGGTCCACTTTCTTTTTACAAACTGTACCCAGGTTCTGATTTAGAGACCTAGGGACGAGCTCAATCTCAAGATTTCGTGGGATACGTGAATTAGCGTATGTTGGTCTCAGGATCCTGTTGCTATGACCTTGGAGGAATTATACTGACAGGAGGAACAGCGAGCTAATTGCCCCTCTATAGGCCTAATCCCTTTTTCACACCTCCCCAAACAATGGAACACACAGGCCCGCAGTGTTTGCCCAGCAAGCTATGACACATGATCAAACAAACCCATCATGGCCATGCACAGTGGCACATGCACATGTAGGCCTACATGGAAATGACACGTTTTCTTGTCTAGCTGGCGAGTTGATTAACTTTCTCTGTAACCATCCGAGGTTGAAAACTGTCCAGCTGGTCAAAAATAAAATTCCAATTTCTCTTTTTGCACGGCCAACTTGCAGCCACAATATCAAGTGACTTCACCGAGAACAACCTCGCCCCGAGGTCTCCAAATCAGAACCTGGGTACAATCAAAGACCTACTTTTGTTTTGGTGGTGCCGCAGATAAACTTTGCTGTAAAGGTTTACAGCAAAGGCGGAACACCTTAACAAAAGAGCACTATGTAAAAGTGCTGCAATCGCGACAAAGCGGCAAAGGCGTCAATCGCGGGTTCAGAGTGGTTGGTAACCGAGTCCTGACGTATGAACAGATTCGGGCAGGGCTTGGTTACTTTTACCCCAAACGGAAGGTTCTTCCTGATGGTATCAGTACAGAATCACTAGATGTGTAACATTCGTAACATTCCAATGATTCTGTACTGATACCATCAGTACGACTCTATGACCGCAGCTAATACCACGTTATCTTCCTTATCAGGAGAGAGCATTCTGTATTTTCATTCCAACTGAAAATGCCAAATTTTTGGACAAAACTATTTAAATATGACAAAAAATATTCAATTCAGTAAACTCCAAAATGGCACACTCTGGTATTGATACTACGAAAAAGAAGAGAGGGGGAAAGCGAATCCCAACCATAAAGACAAAAGTCATGGATGATTTTGAGTACGGCAGCTGTCAAGACATGAAGATCTTGTGTAATCGCCAGTATATTACCATTCAAAAGAAAGCCAGTACATTCCGGCTATATGCATCTCACCTCAAAAAGTTACAGTCTGATCTGATGGAGTACACGACCTCCATCCAAGACCGAATCCCTGCACAAAGAACCCTGCCCGGTCAAATTATTGTATCATTATGTAAATATCAAGACGCTGGTCTGTATGTTGAGCTCTCTAGACCATATCAGGACAAACGTCAGTGGACCATTAGTTTGAAAATTCCGGAGTTTACCTTTCTGCTTGATCACCTTGATTCACTCTTATCACTTCTGAATGAGACAAAGTTACCCACATCATCCACTGGTTTATACGATGATGCGGTGCAGACCTTTGCCAATCTGACAGAAGATGAGCTCGTTAAAGTGAGTGGTGGACGGCTCCTACATGCCAATGAACTCGACCAACACTTATCAGCTGCCATCAGTACAGTCACCCTGGACAAATTCACCAAAAACCTGGAGAAATTTAATCATAGATTATTCATTAGCCCCAAAATGTTGTACCTGTTATGTCGATCGGGTGAACTTTTTCCACGAGTGAAGGATGTTGTGAAGTTTCCCTATCTCTTGAATGTTGAAATTGAAAATCTAATACAGACTGAAGAGTCATCCGCATAAAACTGTCAGTGCCACACCTGTTGCATCATTTCTCACGATGGATCCGCGTTTTCAACATCCCTTTAGTTGCATGGTCGCCGGTCCGAGTATGTCGGGCAAGACCTATTTTGTGAAGAGGATCCTGGAATCATTACCGCAGACGATAAATACACCCTTCAAAGATATCATCTGGTGTTACGGAGAATGGCAGCCTCATTATGAAGATCTCGAGCAAATGAGGCTATACTCGACATAAGACAATTCATCGCCACCAGTCCTACCGTCAAAGGAATCGTTCTGACCAAATATCAGTGGCTAAAATTAAAAAAGCACACTCTTGCAATTGATCGATATATCAATGATAAAGAATTTAACCATCGTATATTCAAGTTTACGGATTGGCATCTATAATTATGGTGTCGATTGTTTACCGTCATCATTTCCAAATAAGATGGCAAAGAGACAGCACACCAAATCTAAAAAGACAGTTTCTGAAAAGAAAATGAAACAGAAACTGGAAGCCAGTATGCCATTATTGCACACTGTAGCCAAAAAGAAAAAAGGGTATAAAATTCTTTTAGAAAATCCAACAAATGATGTGGTCGCTATATTCTGCCACTGCGCACGAAATCTTTTAAAAGGCAATGCAAAACTGACAAGCCTTCAGTTTAAAAAACTCGCTCATGATAAAGACAACATACGAGCATTAGCCGCGCCAAAAACTTCGGTTGCCGCCAAAAAGAAAATTATTAAAAGAGGTGGATTTTTACCTTTGCTAGCCGCAGGTGCTCTCGGTGCTTTAGCTCCCACAATTTTAGGTGGTTTATAGTTTATTTGGAGGAAGAAACTAGAAACAATATGGAAGCCAAGAAAATGTTATTAGTGCCCCCGGAAACTTTTATCGGGCAACTCGATCCTTACACAAAGAGAATGACCGAACTGGACGAGAAAATGGATGAGATTTTAAAAAACAAAGACCTCGACGAATTCAATAAAGCTCTTCAATATCAGCAAGTGTTGCAACGATACCTGGCAGTTCGAAATAAAATTCTTCAACCTACTCCCATTCCCATCGTGGAACAGAAACAGGAATCGGCAAGACCACAGCCGTCAACAGAAGCTGGTGGGGAGGAAAGTGCAATGGAAAAACAGGTCTTGACCAGCGTACCGAATATGCTAAAGAAGAAAGCCACACAACTTTTACAGTTCATGAAAAATGTCCCCGGTCTGTCTTGGAGTGAACGCGGAGAAATGGTCCTCCACGGTAAAAAGTATGCAGACAGTCACGTTATAGATTTGGTCAACGATGTCTTACGAGCCAGAAAATCTAAAAACCCTAGGGGTTGGGAAGTACTGGCCGATGTACTTCACAACGCTAACGTCCCTCAAGAATTGGTGGGTAACGCCGAACGCTGGGAATACATGAGAAGATCTCCACAACCACCAAGTCCGGTCGAACGTCACATCTCCCAAGAAACATCGCGCCATCCACGAAAACGAAGACAGCCTTCGTATTTAAATTGGGACTTTACCGTCTAAGCGAACAGTTTTTCTCATGGCACCAGAGCAGCAAACATCTGCCTATTTCAGCCCTCGAGAACCGGGCAGTTTTGCCGGGGCCAGTACCTACGAAAGACAGCACAAAGAAGAGAAAAATGCCGGTGAATGGCTGCAAAAATATCCAGCTTATACTTTACATAAACCCGCCAGGCGTCGCTTCCTTAGGAATCGGGTGGTGGTTGGTGGCTTTGACCACCTCTGGCAGTGTGATTTATCAGATCTCAGTGGAATTGCCAAGTACAACGACAAATATAAATTTCTTTTGTTAAGACAGCACAAAGAAGAGAAAAATGCCGGTGAATGGCTGCAAAAATATCCAGCTTATACTTTACATAAACCCGCCAGGCGTCGCTTCCTTAGAAATCGGGTGGTGGTTGGTGGCTTTGACCACCTCTGGCAGTGTGATTTATCAGATCTCAGTGGAATTGCCAAGTACAACGACAAATATAAATTTCTTTTGTTTTGTATCGATGTCTTGTCCAAATATTTGTGGGTTTTACCTTTAAAGACTAAATCCAGTGAAATTGTGGCGGAGGCCTTTAAGTCTATCCTGGAAATGTCCAAGAGAAAACCCTTGACCGTCCAAAGCGACGAGGGCACAGAATTTGTGGGAAGGCCCTTCAGATCCCTGCTCAAGAGCATGAACATTAAATTTTACTACACCTATAATGCTGAAAGTAAAGCCAGCGTGGTGGAGAGGGTGCAGAGAACTCTGAAAGGTAAAATGTGGCGTTATTTTACTCACAAAAACACCTACAGATACGTAGATGTCTTACAAGATTTGGTTCACTCGTACAACTGGACCTATCACAGGAGCATNGCCATATAACATCGTCGAAGACGGCAAAGCGGCTAAACGCGTGCGTGGGAGAGTGGCCTTGGCGAGGACATTATCATAATTAATAATACCGCGACCACTCTCGCCCCAGGAATCTTCGCGTACTTTGTCCCCATGCTTAAGTATAGCCGTAAAACGTGGGTGCTGTAAAACGTCGTCGACATCTACGCATTTCACCTGTTTGCGAACAGATAAACCCATTTATATGGCATAAAGTGATAAAACCAGACAAGAAGGAACAATTAGCTATCTATTGGCGCTAGTGACAAGGTGCTGTTTGCTTCCTGAGTGGAGTGGTACTGGCTCATTTCTTCGAATCGGCATCATATCGCCAAGAAGTTTAATTTTTTTTATTTCATGGTAAACCACGGCAAAAACCATTTGTGTCAGAACCAATTCTGTCCAGACCGTGGCTTAGCCATCCTCACTGGAGACAATGTTGAACTTTCGTGGACAGCAAACAACAGTGAATGGCAGACGGCGTCAGGGGCATAGCTAGCTTTTATGGCCTGGGGGCAAAGTTGATTGATCTGGGAGGCGGGGCTGGGGGTCCTCCCCAGAACAAAATTAAAAATCTAGATCCTCTCAGATGCCTTTTTCCCATCTGACACCACAATAACTTTGACTTGAAGAGAGGGAATGACCTTTTTAGAGGAAAATATTGTTTTGTCCATTTTTCATCAGATTTGACTTTGAAAATTTTTGACAAAGTTCGACTTTGAAATTTTTTTCATCGAGGTGTGACTAAAGTGGCATATTATTTAATCGATCCTTTTTTTTTCCAGACATTTCAACCTTAGTCTATAGTTAAGTACAGCCATGGCATACACTTGTTCACAGTGTGGAAAAAACTTCAAACAAAAGTCACATTTGACCAGACACGCAAAGTCGCATGATGAAAATTTCACAGAGGATTGTACACCTTCTTTGTGTATTGTGACTTGGTGAATAACATAACGGTGGGGGATGTCAAAGTTCCCCTGCTGAGAACAATAGCCTACCCATAAAACAACGAAGGGGTGTGGAACAAGTGACCAAAGAATTTCTAAATCCGCACTACGTTCCCTTGTCCAAGAGTCATTTTCAAACCATAAAAGTCTATATAACGGATGACACGGGCCGAACCATTTCATTTCAACGCGGTAAAACCTTGGTGAAACTTCATATCAGAAGGAGAGCTCTGACTTTGTTGTAATGTCTGTGCAGAGTCATTATGGACACGGAATGCCCGTGTTTGTGGGCAAGCGTATTCAAAGGGGTCATGGAATTGGCGGTGTCTTTAGCAGCTTGGCGAAATCCATCTTATTACCCGCCATTAAAAGTATCGGTACCACATTACTTACTTCCGGCTTAAGGAAAACCACCAAAGCCATAAAAGATGTAGGTGAAGGCAAGACGGTGAAACAAGCCTTTAAAGATCAATTTCAGTCCATGCCCTCCAACCTGATGAAAGCCGGCGCAAAAAGGGCAGCCTCTGCTTTGAACGAATATGCCGGCCCATCGCCAAAGAGAAAAATGAGGAATCGCAGACAGAGGAAAAGGCGCAAATTGGACATATTCGACAATTTATAAATGACGGCAGCGACCGAACAACATTCATTTCAACCATGACCAGCAAAACAGAAGGATCTGTGTGCGTGCTCGGAGCCACCGATTTTTTCTCGCCTCCCATACGACAATCCACCATTCTGAAAAGAACTCGCGTTGATTTCAGCGCCACCGGTATACAATCCGGTAATCCTACGATATCATGTCCTGGATCTTCTGGCGAGTATGTGGATCTGTCCGATCACTGTTTGAAAGTCAAGTGTAAAATTGTGAATAAAGACGGCACGGATCTAGACGCAGCGGCTAACGTGGGCTTTGTTAATTACGCTATGCATTCCATGTTTTCAAAAATTGATATCTACGTCAACAACAGCCTCATCACCGACCAGACGGATATGTATTCGTACGAATCGTACTTGACCAAAACGCTCAATTATTCCAAAGACACCAAGGAATTCCAGTTTGCCAACAGTCTCTACGTCAAGGACCAGGCCGGTCGGTTTAATAATTTTGCCAACACCGGATTCGTGGCTCGAAAAGAACCGACAAAGGAAAGCAAACAAATCGAACTGCTCGGTCGACTTCAAGTGGACCTATTCAATCAACCCAAATTTCTCATACCCAACGTACCTCTGAAAATCGATCTACACCCATCGACCAACGATTTTTGCTTGATTCACGACAAAGACAAAGGGGATTACAAAGTGAAAATTGAGGGCATCACGCTGAGTTTTTCCAGAATAACGCTGAATCCCAAAATCAACACGGATGTAGAAGCCAATTTGAAGGGTGGCCATAGCGTACATTATCCAGTGCTTCACAACACCATCAAAACTTTTGAAATTACTGCAGGATCATTGTCGCACGCCGTCGAAAGTTTGTTCAGCGGATCGAGACCGAGACGTGTGGTGCTGGGTCTGGTTGACACGGAAGCGGTCAATGGAGATCCGACCAAAAATCCCTTTAATTTTGAACACGGAAATGTGGCGAACGTCAAATTTCAAATCGATTCGGTAGATTACCCTAAAGGCGGCATCGACCTCAACTATACCGCCAATGATTTCGGATCTGCCTACGAGCAACTGTTGAGTGCAACCGGATTAATGAACGACGATAAAAGTATCGACGTGACCAAAGAAGATTTTGGAAAGGGGACGGCTTTATACGTGGTAGCCATTACAGCCGCGGATCCGGAATGTCCCACTTTTGACCCAATCGAAAAAGGTGATCTGCGAGTTCAAATTAGCTTCAGAACCGCCACCACTAAAGCTTACAGAGCCATAGTCATGGCCGAATTTGAAAGAGTATATCACATCGATCTCAATAGAAATCTCACCACAGAACAGTAGAGCATCAAGCATGGATGAACTACAAATTGATGCCATCCTACGTCAATCGCCGTGGACAGGGAATTCATTTAAAGGGGTCTACGCCAGCAACACCTTACCAAAAATCAAGGATCGACCTTGTTGCGTGGTCGTCAATACCGACAAAGAGCACCAACCTGGAAGCCACTGGACAGCCGTCTACCTCGATGCCAACGGTCGAGGTGAATATTTCGACTCGTACGGGTTTACCGCCATTATCAAAGCACGTTGTCAAATTCATGAATACACATTCTAGACCTTGGACTTACAACGAAAGACAATTACAGAACGCCATCACCACTATGTGCGGGGCCTATACCATATTTTATCTCCTGTAGGCCTATAGGGCCAAATACGGATTACCCATGAAAGAGACTATACACAAAATGTTTCCAGACGAGCATTCACCACCCCTGAAGAACGATATGAAAATACAACACAGTTTGAAAAAGAGGTTTGGTTTGTTTATACCTCTGGTCGAAATGGATTTTGTCACGCAACAAATGTTAAGAGCACTGCTGTAGATGATCTCGTTGCGACTTAATAAAATTATTTAAAGGAAAAATCGACTATTGCTCTTTTGTATGAATCACGACTTCCCAGACTTGAATGAGATCAGCTGGTCACCAGACCTCAGCTGGATGTGCCACTCAGTTTTGGAGACCCTGCCAGTGACAATCCCCATCTATCAAGTGATGGACTTTCTAGACAATTACTACACACATTTAGCTGTATTAGACACCAACACCTATTGGAAACTAAAAGACGAGGACATCTACCCCAAGCCAATCTTTGACCTCCCCGACAGCGTCTTACAATCTGTCCATGGTATTGGAGACATACCCGAAGACTGCCTGGGTGTCATCGTGTTACCGGCGCTTGTTTGTCACAACGGATGGAAACACGATAGAGTCCGTATTGTGGATGAAAAAACCCTCATTGAAGTTGAACCCGATGCGTGGTTTCTGCTACAGGACTACAAAGCTAACAATGGCGAGACTCTCTGGTATTTACTGCACAAAGATCACTTGGCCAAGTTACACTGTACACCAGAGTTTGAATAAAGATAATAAACACAATTGAAGTGAATCGAGTCAGTAGAGTTAGGGTTGAGGGTAGGCTGAAGCCATACCACCATTACCTATAATAGGACCAAGGGTTACATGGCCTAGCCAGGGGACCCCTAGGGTTAGAGTCACATACTAGGGCACATAGAACCTAGGGTTAGATTCACATACAGGGCCTAGGGTTAAAACCACATACTATAGTACAATTTGGACCCGCCCCGTAGACCCGCCTCACTTCAAATGGAAATGATAGTTCAAAACCAACATACTATACTACTACCTACACCCTTATTTTCGGGGACGCGGAATCGAATGGTGCCGTCGGCAATGACGTCGCAGGTCCGCCATATTGAATTCCAAGATGGCTGCTAGAGCAAAGTTCCACGAAATTTTCAATTTGATGACGACAACAGCAAACTGCCAGCCATTTTACTTCCTCATGGATCTGCGTTCTGGTCGTTGTTGAAACAAGTTTGGAACAATTACGTCACATCTCACGGGAACATGGTCATCATCACTTGCTTTTAGCTCACCTGTGGAGCTACAGTCGTCGCGCGGTGTCCGTTGTCGTCCGTTAGCAGAGAACGTTTCGTATAACCGCTGGGCCTTTTGGTACCAAACTTGGTGCGTATGTACCCCTAGGTTAGATGACCTCAGACACCAAGTTTCGGTCCGATTTGATTCCTGGCTTGGCCAGCAGGGACATAAACCGAAAATCTTTCGGTCCGATCGAACTTCAAATATCGCCGCTAGGTGGCTATCTTAGAAATTGGGCATTGGCCCATAGCTCGTTAACTACTACAGCTGTAGCCTTCATGAGTACAGCAAATTTCAGTGTGATTGGACTTCAAATACCGCTGCCAGGCAGCCATTTTGGAAAATGACACTTTGACATGTGGCCGAGAAACGTTGTTCAGCTTGAAAATCCGTATGATATAATGTATCTTCATTGCATGTACCTATGATACAAATTTAATGATGATCCACCGAAAAATAAGTTAGTTTTTGCACTATTTGTACCGTCATGGACATCAATTTTTCTGCAGCTGATACTTTGCTTATTTCAAATACTACTGGGCCAATTTTAACATTAAAAGTTTTTTTTCCACACCGGCATGAAAGTACATCTTGTTGGTCATATTTCTTCATCGAAATTTTGGAAATTTGAAAATATCGTAATTATGTAATAGCTCATCAGAAAAAATCCTAATGAAATGGTCCATGGACCATGTGCTCACTGGGTTGGACATAATAGTCTAATGACAGAGGGAGGTACATGTACATGTACATATCAGTTATGAGCAATCTGGGTCAAGTCATTCCCAGGTAGGACTTTGATTATTTTCGGGTAACGCCACCTCTGGCGGCCATATTGGATGTCCGATCGGGCCGAAACTTCACATGAACATAAAGGTCATTTGCAGGGGGCCACATATCACATTGGAGCGCTTTGGGTAAAGCCGTTCCTGAGTTACAGCACTTTGATGATTTTTGGGTTATGCCACCTGGTGGCCATGTTTGAAGTCAAATCAGGCCGAAATTTGACATGCATGTAAAGGTCATCTAGATTGAGGTAAATATCAAATTTGAGCACTCTGCGTCAAGCCGTTCCCGAGTAATAGCACTTACTTGATTTTCAGGTTACGCCACCTGGCGGCCATACTGGATGTCAAATCGGGCCGAAACTTGGTATTTTTTAAGGTACCCCTCCAATGCATGTTTATGCAAGATATGAAGTCACTCGGTGAAATAATGACAAACTGTGGCAGGTTCGTCACTTTTGTCGAACTTTGACCTCTGTGAAAAGTAGGTCAAATCAAAAACCCGTTATATATGTTATGTATCCTTATTAGCTACACCTATGATAAAAATTTGGAGATGATCTAGTCATTAGTTCAGGAGCTATTGCACTTTTTGTGTTTTTGGCTTCCGCCACCTGGTGGCCAAACTGAGAGTCGAATGGGACCGAAACTTGGTGCCGTGGGTCATCTGACCTAGGGGTATATATGTATCACAGATTTCGAGATATCAAAAGAAACAGATATTTCCATATTGGAATCCAAGATGGCGGCCACACCAGGGTGTTTTCTCCGGGGCTCCCGTGCTTAGCCTTAAGATGTCACCAAACTCTCCCAATCCCCCAAGTTTGATCAAAATAGCTCTTCAGGATTATTAGTTAGGCTCCAAAGCGTTTGGTGTGGCGGCCATCTTGGAATCCAATATGGCGGACATGTGACGTCATTTCCGATGGCACCATTCGGTTCGGCGACCTCGAAAATGTTGGTATAGGTCCTGGAATTATGCTTCTATCTCTATTACAATTCGAGATATGTGGAAAAAGGTGTCCAAAATGGCGGCCATATTGGAATCCAAGATGGCGGCCACTAGGGGGCGACTTCGTCGGGGCTCCCGTCCTTAAATTAAATTTTGCACGTCTGTGCAAAATTTGGTGCTTTTATCAAAAAGTGAACGATTCGGCCAATTTTTGGAGCTTAGCCTCCCTACTATACCTCATACTTCGTACGCACAAACCCATGGAGAACTTCGCCAGGATTTCTGTTTCTCTCGCGCACCTCGAGGTGCGGTGCACCAATCAGAACACTTGTTAGCCAACCTCGCTGCCAGGTTGGCACCAAGCTAGTTAAACCAACCGCTGTGTATTTTGTAGTTGGAAAGTATTAGGAACGAGGATGGTCACAAACTGTCCAGCCATTCTATCAGTTGCGATTTACCCACTACTCGCATGAACTTTACTATGTTGTTGAACAAAAATAACGAAATTTTCTAAAACAGAGAGGTGTACAGAAAGGCTGACGTGGTATTTAGATATGTTCAGATTTATTGGAAATGTTAACGATCTAAGATGAAAAACGGTTATTATAAAACTAACAGCAGGAGTCAGTCCACAAACAGGAACATCCGGTTAGAAACAGCTACCCACAGCGAAGTTCGTCAAGGGTTTGTGTAAGCGTAGTCGGAGGGCGGAGCGGTGTCACAACCCTTGATAGTCAAGATGTTGTTTAGACAAGGCAACAAGTTTCAAAGACGTTCAACACCCTTCAACTTTCAACAGCTTTCAACACAATTTGAATCGTGTAAACCTCCTTAAGAGGCAAAAACGCCACTAAAAGTAACTTTGAAATGTTGTAGCGATCCTTTTTTCTTCTCTCATCTTAGACACCCCCAACACCTAATTTGGGAGTGGAGACGTCCATTACAGCATTAAATGCATTTCAAATACCATCGCAGCCCCACCCAGGTATAAATTTCGCACTGGACTGGGCGTTACGATGTTCAATGCTTTAGTTCCAAGAAATGCCGTCAGATGGAAATGGTGTCGCTGTTCGCTGGGAGCTGCATTGCAACGGTTTTAGCGGCAAAATCCTGACTGGCCACGTGCGTAGGAAGGTCGTTAGCCCAAATTTAACACAGTATTAAACAGGACTGAACAACTTATTAATATGCTATGTTATTCGTCATATTCCAACATTTACCTTGTCGTATAGAATGAAGGGAGTGAGAAATAAAAGCGGAAAATAAGAAGTGGGAAATTTTGCACTTTTGCGCGAATTTTTCAATTTCTCAAACGGGGGTATTTTTTCCATTTTGGGGAATATATCGCCAGAAAAATCAGACAAAATGTCATGTCATTTTAAGAAAATTTTTCAAAATCTCTATCCCAATTTCAGAAATTGAAAAGTTCGCCCAAAAGTGCATTTACGGGAGTAAGGAATAAAAGTGGAAAATAAGAAGTGGGAAATTGTGGCACATTTTTCGACCCCTGGGCTCGAGTGACGACTCATCGAGGTAGCTTGTAATGCACAGTACCATAATGCCGGGTATGATGCACTATGAGAACCTCTCCCTGTGGTGCTCAGGCAGGAAATGACTGGTGACCTATTTTTCTCCACCTTTGTAGCCCAGGTGGGGGTTTAACGTCAACTACTAGGTCTAATCGGTCTTAAAGTGAACTGGTTCCAGCCTGCCTATGGGTACCTTCTGCTGGTATCCCGCTGAGGATTCTGACTGAGAGCTGCTTCGTCCCCCACCCCCCACCCCCCATTAAGGGACGATGTTGAGACGACGATGGGGGAAGAATGCTCCTCTTTTGGGTCATAGCTCCTATCTTTGGCAATACTCATGGGTCCATTCTGCATCTGCGTCGTCGTACTTTTTCATGTCATCAGTAAGGTGCTTCACGATAGCCGCCGTCTTGGAACGGCTGCATGAGAGTCCGGAAACGCCATCTTAAAAGCTCTCGAAAATGAATCGGCAGCACTTAGTGGTACGTTTCGTATATTGTATTTTACCATAATTTCACTCATGGTTTCTGCTCGTATTGCCTTCAGTTCAAGAGAATGTGCTTCAAATCATGAAAATCTCAGATTATCAAAAAATTGATGATCTCATGTCAGCAACCACTCGACAGATTTTAATGAAATAATGACCAAAATCCTCAAAAAGTTCCATTCAACCAGAACTACTGTAAAAATGAAAATGAGATTACACAATATTTTTTTCTACTTTTAATTTTATGAGCTATTACATAATTTTTATATTTCGAAATTTCCAAAATTTTGATGCAGAAATATGACAAACAAAATGTCCTTTCATATGCAACAAACCTTCTCAAAATTGGCGCGGTTGTATCTGAAATATTCAAGATATCATGTGTAGATAAACTTGAGTCAATATCTTAGGCCATGCTTCTACACAACGCCCTGCCAAGCAGCCTTGAATGTTTTTGCTTCCCTTGTGGCCTTTTCCCCTTCTACCAAATGCTAATAATAGGGATCGCAGCAGTCAGGGCCGGATCTAGGGGGCGTGGGGGGCGTACGCCCCCTATTTTTTAGCGAGAAAAACTCAATCACATAAAAATTCGAATATTTTGCTCTCAGATGCCAGGAAAATGCATCTAAAAGCACTTAAATTGTCAAATTGTCAGACTTGTCCGCCGCCTCCGTCGAGCTAACGCCCCCTTTCTGTCAACCCTGGATCCGTCCCCGGAAGTTAAGGGGAAATTTGTAGTAGCCGCATATCTTCTGTATTATTAGGTTATGATATTTTAAGCCCTTTGAAGAAAAACGTTTATCTACCTCCTACACTGTTACCTGACCCTACCAACCTGCGCGCTGCAGTCGTATGTGACTTGTTTGGTACGACAAACATTGGCTGCCATTTTGGAGATATTCTGTTAGTGGCGTCATTTAAGAATTTTATGTAAATTATGTAAATTTATTCAATTTTCAATACGGCTGACGTACCGGAATGCAGATAGAAGTGACCTACATTTGACCCAGGAAATCTACAATGACAAAGGGGTTAAAAATAGAAAAGGTACCAATATAATAGTTCCTATAATTGTCACCTGCGCCAGCACCGGCCAATCAGATTCACGAACGCGATAGGCACACCCGGTCCTAACATAATGCAAAAGTTGGATGTAAAATAATTAGGACAGGGTGCCAGTCTGTCTACCTACATGAACCAATTTATCAGGGATTTGAAGAGTATTTTTTCTGTCACCTCAAACTACTGATACATTGCCACGGGGATAAACATGCGGTGCAGTTTTTCCAATAATCTTGCCATAGAAAAGAACTCAAACTCTATAAATACATTTTAACATACATATCAATTTAATCCAAAGAGATGAAAAGCACAAAAATTGACACACAATATATGATAAATAAAAAGGCAATTTCCAGAGTACTTGCGAATTTTCGACCCCAACCGGGGTCTTCTTCAGGCTGGAACTTTACAATCCGAAACTCTAGAACAGACTGAGCTGAAACCCAAATGTAGACATGACGTATCCCATCCAAACAGGACGTGACAGCAATTAAGGAAAGAAAAGAGTACAAGCCCCAAAAGGTGGTTGCTCAACCTAACAGAAATGTAATTNAGTGATGCGGTCAAACATGGCGGTGACTGATCGATGACAGTGTCTATTTGTGTAACGTAGTGGAGAAAATGGGCACTGTTGTACAGTTTGATTAGCAATAGTGAACACTCCCTCAGCGGAACTAACTGACCTCGTCCCCGAGGTGCCGCACATGCATTGGGTGTATGTTTCTGCATAGGCATCGAAAAAGGTACCATGTTTCCCGGTTTTCCCCACAACATTACGCCAGGCGTAATGATACGCAAAATACAGTAAGCCGTGTCCCTACCCTATACACTAGAGCCGTCATCGCAATGCGTTCGCACATACGCGTCGTCGCAAAAATTGAACCAACAGAAAAACTAAAGGTTGACCACATTGTTGTGTTGCGTTTGGTATCGGTTGAGTTATCGCTTTACGTTGCCGCAAGAATAGGAAATTTCCCAATTTTTAACGCGCTGCACAGGCCAACGCATTGCCTTGAGAAGGTGAACGCTCCATTTTTCTAGCCATCATGCTCTTTTAGCTCTGGAATTGTCTTGAAAAATTCTCCTTTCCTTTTTCTTTTGCAGATCATGGGATGGGGCCAACAGTCCCTGGGTTTTCGCCCCAAACAAACGTCATCAAAGCCACCAGTTCATCTTCCTCGTTCTCTTCCTCCTCCATCATTTGCATGACGACCTCGAGATCCATTGCTTCCTCGTCCATGGCTGTACAGGGTGAGTCAAAAAAAAATTTCACTCCAAATTTCTTGGCCTGTCACACCAAAACTATGAAAGGTACAAAAACATCAATGATACCATTGTTTTCCTATGGGCAATGACTAAGTCTAGTGCAAGAATCAGCCATGTGTGGCGAAGCATATGGTCGGCAGAGCCCATTGTTCCACGAGGACCATAAATGCAAGTTACACAATGTCAGAGAAATGAAGTTTCCAGTCAGTGGGCTTTTACCCTTAATATTCCATTGCATAACTGTTGTTTACCCCTGCAGGCCTATGCAAGGTACATTTTGATGTTGGAAGCAATCCTGAACATGGAAAGACCACAGTTCACAGCTGTCCAGAGTGCTTTCTTAGTCTCCAAATTTATGGAAACAGGGAGCGCACAAGAATCGATACGTCTTTTTGGGGAAGGATATCCAGATGTCCAACGACCAACAGAGAACACAGTCGGACGAAATGTGAGGAATGTAGCATTCAAAATAAAAGTTAAAATTTTGCCATGGAATTGCAATCTTTTTTTAGTCATTTCTGAACTTTCGGAAAATCCCACATTGTGTAACTTGCATTTATGGTCCTCGTGGAACAATGGGCTCTGCCGACCATATGCTTCGCCACACATGGCTGATTCTTGCACTACACTTAGTCATTACCATAGGGAAACAATGGTATCATTGATGTTTTTGTACATTTCATAGTTTTGGTGTGACAGGCCAAGAAATTTGGAATGACATTTTTTTTGACTCATCCTGTATTGGAAATGATCACCAGAAAATTTTTCGTCTGCTTATATACTGCGTTCTAGCATACGTTACGTGTTTTTATGCTTAAACGCACCTTCTATCGTAGTTAGAAATCGCATATAGTGTGTGCATGTACAAATGCGATGACGCGAGCGTTGCCGCATGCGCCAGTGCAACGGCTCTAGTGTATACCCACCCTTAGGGTAGGGACACACCTAACGCGATGCGTTGACGCATGCAGCAACGCTTGCGATATCGCAGTTGTCGGTGTCCACACTATACGCGTTTGTTCCATGCGATGGAGGGTGCGTACCCTGCACTAATTTATATGGCATAACTGAATTGAAGCAGTTACATGTACACGCAAAATGATCACAATCAGTATACGTCTACTGTGACCCCTGACTTATCTTGAACACCCTAATTTTGCAGAATCCAGATAGGAGTGGGTATAATACCATGTGACTGGGGTAATTTTAGGTCACATGATACATTATTGATGAACGGCGAGATGAATGGAATCACGTGATCTACAGGGTGTCCCAAAAAACACTGACTAATCTTGATTAGACCTCATTTTGTTGCTACTAAATATTTTTCTTTGATATTTTGTCCAGATATTCCTCGCAACTAGAAATTTTAATCGTGTAATTTTTGTTCAGAAATACCAAATAGTTCAGAAATTATCTCAGTAATTTATGACGTGTTCAATCCATGCCTCTCTCTGCTCTTGTCTATGATATGAAGGCCAAACACAGGGCCAAATTTCTTATGTCCGATCCGGTTGTGGATACCTGCACGTATCCGTGGTTCACACCTACCCGATGCGGCAGTACACATCCGCTTAGGGGTATTGTTAGGGTTAGGAACGGTGTTGGTGCTGGTGGGTATTATGCCAAAATGGGACTCAACTGCATAATCCCCACCAAAGTGTGAGTGTTAAGGGCTATTGTTCACAGGGCGAAATTTCTTATGTCCGATCCGGTTGTGGATACCTGCACGCATCCGTGGTTCACACCTACCCGATGCGGCAGTACACATCGGCACGAAGCGTGAAGGGTGTGTTAATCCGATCCGTGCAGTGGGATCACCCGGATCGGGAGAGCAGTGCCAATCGCTGCGGATTACCTGCTATTCCCGTTGTGCGGGTGATCAGGCTGTCTGTATGCGTGTTCACTGTGGCGTGACGATGCGTGTATGGTGCAGTGTTTCATTATCAGAAGTGGTTTGAACCATGTATATTTGTGCTCTATCTAGCGTCAGTAGTGGGAATTTTTATGATGGTCCATGGACAATTTCATTTGAAATTTACTTTCATAGTTATCGTAGATGGTAAAGTGACGCATGTCATGATACTAGTATACAAGAAGCATGACAAACATGAGAAGATAAGGCCCGGGGATAAGGCTTACAATACATGTGTTGCCCTACATAGCAGACGAACAACAACAAGCTCCCGCGATAATTCGCGCGCGCCAAAACAAAAGAAACGCGCCAATTAGATCAAGGTGCAAAGCGCTGTAAAAAAGCACCTGGGAACGCGGTATCAAATCTTTGTTATCATGGTAAACCTCGTTCGCCAACTGCATTTAATTCCATGAACACGCATGGTAAAATGTACATTCTATGCGGGGAATTCCCAAACGTTATTCATCTGAATAAATTATGAAGAATTACGCCAAATGTGGAATCTAATATGGCGTCGCCTGGTGTGAAAAAAGAAAATTCTCGGGGGCCGAATGCTATCGGCATGGCAGGCCTGTTCAGATTGGTTCCTGGCTTTGCCGCTACACTCCCACGGCGCGCCCCTTGCAGCACGAACGCCGCGGAATTGTATAGCGGCAAAGAAAAGAAGCAGTCTACTATTATTTGGGGTTGAAGCACCTTGGTTTAATGTATTAAACGTACCGGTACTTCTTGCTTGTAGGAAACGCTAGATAGTAGATCACCAGTGCCCCTACACGTGCACGGATCACTAGGTCTAGTAGCATATCAGTAATGACAAGGATTTCATTAGAAGCTGGCGACAGGCGAAATTCGATGTCTATTACGGCCGTGATGGACGTATACTTCCCTCCGAAGTTTAGAAAAAATTCTGCTCTAAACATTATCAAAATGCTACCCATCCAAGTCAGTTTTCTTTTCTGAACTGCACAACATGTCATTCCTCTGTAGTTCTTAACTAACGCGTTCCGCCATGTCCCGCGTCTGGCTGACCACGCCGCTTCCGACTTCGGCTAGTGTTGCCGCCAAAACCAATGATGACGAGGCCACGCTTTCCAGAATGGCAGCCAAGCTGGCAAGCGGTTGGTGTTGCTGCGACTCAGCCAGCCAATAGTCCAAAACGCCCACGAACAGGTAAGAGTAGGCCTACATCCCTAGATGTCCCTGTTTTCGTCCGACAACCCACCAGCGCGCTTTCTGTGTTTTGGGCGCATGGTAGGCCTACGTACGCACGTGCACGCACTTCGAGGAATCGATCGTAGCGCCCCCAAAATCCTCGCTTTGGCCAATACCGTAACAATAAAAATAGTTGGCGAAGGTTGAGGCCAATTAAGCACTCGATCCTGTGGTGCGTGAAACATTCGCATCATCTAGGCCTACTTGCGTGAATTATTAAGGAGTCAATACCTCCACTGCCTGTTCAGTTCTAGGCCTACCTGTATTTTGGGGATCGCGGTTTTGGCTGGGGCGGGGCACTGACGAGCCGAAACGATGGAATTGTTAGGCGTACACACTTTTACCGCCAAAATTTCAAGCCGATAACATGCATAGTCATACCCGGATAATTTCAGCTGTGTGGTCTAATCTGTCCTCGCCATTTTCTCACTTCAATTGTCGGATTTCGTCTCCACTTTTACCTTGCTTTTAAGGTTTATGAAAAGTGACTCGCAATTTCGAATTTTTGACGCAAAAAACTGCACACTAATTTGGAAAACAAGGCTCGGGGCCCTCGGGAGCCGTCATAAGGAGGTGGCCCGAGCCTTATTTTCTCCATTTAATGCGCAGTTAGTCAGATTTTTTGCGTCAAAAATTCGCAATTTCGAGTCACTTTACATAACCCTTGATAGCTGTGATGTTCTTTGTAAAATGGGCCAGGCACACATCAGAACTCGGTGGCCACAATTATTACAGTGATGAGGTATTTCTGGTCGCCACGTCTGCTGGAAGGACTGACAAAGGAGTCTTACTTTGAAAAAAATATATTGATATTTATTCAATAATAAATTGCCTGCCAATCAAAAGGCCATTTTGATAATGCACCGTACTTTGTAGGCCTACTTGTTAAAATGTAATAAGGATACACAACAGTTTCGTGGAAACGTACAGAGAACTACATGTAGTCTATAAGCCTTCAACATCTTTCCCCGGTTACCTCGTGTCACAATCGTTTCAACACATTAGCCTTTGGAAGATTGCAATGGACGACTTGTCACTGATCATCCTTTACATGTACATGTACATACGAATAAAATTCTGTACACGGAGGACAACATTTCGGTCCGTACATTTCCATCCGCTGGTATAGTCACAGTTAAATTTTCAAACCAAGATTCTGTCTTTGATCAGGCAGTTGATCATTACCACACTGTAGGCCTACCTTGTAGGCACATCTACTGTGCAATAAGTCCATTAAGACCGGGCACCAGTCTGTCGCTGGTAACCAGTGACATCACCCTAATTGGGTTGGGGTAACCTTGATATTTTAGGTGTTGCTGATTGATCTCGACGACCTTTATCAAATACCAGGAGCTTGAAACAATTTTCCTAGTCCCTTTAAGGTATTTTCCACGGTTACTATCATGCAGACTAACCACATATTCATATTGAATAACAATTCAAAAGCCGTCACATCTAATCAATCCATTTTCTATCAACGGGAATGACAACAGAAATTTTCTCTCCAGCCGAATCAGTATTATAGCAGATGTATTTGCAATTAATCCTCTGCACAGGAAGAAATGATGACAGAGACATTGGTTCATATTGCCTTTGATAAACAACAGTTGTGGGGCTGAGGTAGCCAAGATCAGAATGAAAAGGCTTGTTCCAGGCCACTATAGCTAGTATGTGTGTTTTTCTAACACTGTCTACCACAACTGAATGCCTGATAAAACTTCGAACTGTGCCAACACAATATGATAAATTTGGTGATGTGATGTCACCATTACTGTCAAACCAAGACGCGATTATTTTTCCAGATAACAGTCGCCGTTTGTCGAGAACTGATCCAAATACTGTCCCACCAACATCAACCGCTTTAAACTGCATAGCAACACGATGCAGCTGAGTATCTGGAGCAAAGGAATCTCCATACAGTACAGTGTACAAATGCCGTAAATGCTCCAATTCTTCTTCACCAATACAATGTAGAGTGGACTCTCCTAAAGTACATACATCTTTTAAATCAGCCCAGAATCGCCTACACATGTGAATGGGAAAAGAGGCCATCATTGACAATTTCAAAATACACATTCCAGGGAGAGTACCAATGGATATTTTTACATTTGTCCACTTGTTCACCTCTTTCTCATACCTCTCAAGCTTCCCCCCACTCATTTTAGATTTCAAAATTCCTATTTGTTCTTCAACGGCCATTTTCTTCATTAGGATTTTCTCAATGTCTTTCCCATTGGAGGAAAATTTCCCCAAGAAACCGTTATATCGTTCAAACGCAAAAAGCCAAAATGAATAGACTGGCCCAAAAGCTTCCACACATTCAAGCAGGTGACATGCAAAGTGCATATTTGGGGTAACTCTTTCTTTCCCATACAAGGTAGTATATTCATTTCCAAATTTAATAAACAGTCTGTCTGCTATTAAAGCTTGATGGTGAGTTATGACTGGCCTTGTAATCAACTTACAGGCTTTCACAAACGTATGCCAGTTTGCTAACTTCTCACGGCTGATGACACCATTTAAAACAATGAGGGAGTAAGTTAGGATCCAATTTTTCCACTCATCAGCTTTAATTCTTGTGCGATTTGCCAATCTAACAGGGATACGGCCAAGCTCGCTGGATGCTTTAATTGATGCGATTTTCTCATCAATGGTGGCGATCTTTTCATCTGTCAGTGTGCCGTCCTCGATCCAATTCTTCCACACTTTCTTTGCAATCCCTTCAAACAGGCAGTGCATGGGGTCAATGGCGGTCATAACAATGCTATCATAATAATCGAGCCTCATCAGAGAAGTGTACCTGAAAAGAACATAAGAAAGCTATTAAGTGTTACGCAGTTGTCATGATGAGCAGCAAATGAAATGGTCACCAAGCATGATGCCAGGGACCACGAGCTCTTCCTGCAGTGGAAGGGCCTGACTTGCGAATCCCGTACACTAAACAAATAGTGGCTGCAGCAATGAATATTTGGTTGTGATTCATTTGGTTCCGTACAGCTTTCGGTTATTTCTGATATACGAAGTTTCCGACAATAAAGCCAGGCGCGGATGCAGGAATTCTGGGAAGGAGGGGCGCATGGAACACTTCACTTTTATGCCATTTCCCGGCCAATGAGAGCAAAATTGGGCACTCTAACCATGTAAATGTGGTTCATTGGTTTATTGGACTTGGGAGCTTTTTGGGACTAAAGGCAGTCACATAGCGGCAGCTGAGAATCCCTTCGTCAGATTGATTAAGTGCAAGTTAACGATTTCCCGCTTAGGTTTTCCCGTCGTCGCAAGACGGCCGATGAACCAACAGAAAATACCCAACTGAGGGAAAGTACATGTATGTCAAACTAAACTAAATGTACAAAAAAACAGAGATAGAACCAAAACCTCCTGTCCCAGGTAAAATGCCAAATGCTACTCAATGCCACATTCAGTTAAAAATCTTCAAGATGTTGCTGAACTACCCCTTGGAGTACTCACCGATAGCCAAGTTCCGATTCCAATCGCTTCTTTTCTGTTTCATTCTTTGCCCCTTGAATTTTCCAAACAGCAGCTTTATGGGCAGTGTAGGTACGTTTCACCCAATTTGCTTTGTCGGAACCGGAGTAATCCTTCTCTCCAACTTTCCCATTGAAACGGTGTTTGCATTTCACACAACCGAAGATGGCAGAGTGTCCAAGAAATCCGGAGAGTTTCCTCGTTGCAGGTGAGTCTGCTGACGAGCACACAAGGGCAGCTTTTATAATAATTCCTTCTGGGTATCGATAAGTGTTGATTTTCACTCCTGGGTTCCAGAGTTGCAGTAACTGATCTACTATTGGGTCCAGGTAAGATAACCGAAGATGGCAGAGTGTCCAAGAAATCCGGAGAGTTTCCTCGTTGCAGGTGAGTCTGCTGACGAGCACACAAGGGCAGCTTTGATAATACAGTAGAATCCGCCTAAGTCGTCACTCTCGGGACCAAGATTTTTGTGACGACTTAGATTTATGACGACTATCGCGTACATGGTATAAGTCGTCAAAATGACGACTTACGTGTAAGTCGTCGTTTTGACGACTTATGACTGTATGTCGGCAAACTGACGACATAAGATTTCACAGCACGTGTATCATTCGGCGAATCCGTTGTCACTGCAGTCTTGTGTATCATCAGCCGATGATATCCAGCGATATCCAGCGTCTGTGCTCCAGTGCAGCTTCTTTGCTTAGTTGAAGATGAATACCATCGAAATATCCTGGGCGGTAAAGGGATACCACGTCTTCAGAATGAAGCCAGATGCAGGGGAAATACTACGGGTGGAAAGGGAGGATGGGAACTGCTACGATCCCAATGCAATGCAAGTAATACGTGGCCACTCCCTCCAAGTCGGCCGTGTTCCCGCTAATTTATGTGGTGCATTTCGCCAGCTCTTGCACGAGGGATATACACAGAGGATCATCTGCGTCTGCGATGGAACAGCAAGACAATCAGTTAACCCACCTGTCCATCAATCTTTCCGCCGAAAGTATGGGAAAAAGGACCGTGCTGGGGGTGGAGCTGAACTTATTTGTACGTACAAACTCCAGTACAAGAGAGAGCATAATGACGCTGTGTTGAACATATTTAGGCAGATGCTAGATGAAAGGGATTTCCAACGCATCTCTGTCTGGTTATCATCCCGACTGCAACCACAGTTTTGAAAGTGTAATCGTTTGGTGCAGGTATGTTGTAGTGTTGAAAAAGTATTTACCTTTTCCATAATTCCGTCCGGGTATGAAATTGACTTAAAGGAGTTAGACGCCGAAGTTGTAAACAAGCTGGTTTGTTTACAAATATGGTCGGCAAACTAGTTTTATTCCTTCGTGCAGGTGGCAGCACCCGTGATCGTTAGACTGGTTCCCGGTCCGATGCAACTCACTCGCGATACTTCACGTCAGTACATATCACCGACAATAGGTGGCAGCACCGCAGGCGTCCGTGGATAGAGAACCAGTGAGTGAGTGTTTACAACTTCGGCGTCTAACTCCTTTAAGTGTACGTACATACGTACTACCAAGAATACATCAAGACCAAGAATATACCACTCCAATCCAGCATTGCCCCAAAAGGGTTTTAGTTAGTTTTTTTCAACAATAGGTGGCTCATGAATTAATAACGAGCTAATTAATATACTTCATGGGCCTCAAAATATAGATGCGGCATGGCATATATTCGTGGTCTTGATGTATTCTTGGTACCACATGCATTGATTACGTTTTATCTTTGAGAGTCACTACACTACAGATTAAAATTCCTACTTCATGCTATGGGGCGTTTACAATGTAGGCCTACTTCGCAGCAATACATTCCACGTCATTTATTTTCACAGGGTCTGACGAAGACAACAGAGAGTGACGAACTCCCTCCGGACAATGTGCTTGTACCTCCTAGCAGTTGGTGCTTTCCTGGTGTTCACTTGTGAATAACTGAACATGGATACATTTTCACGAGAAATCGACAAGCCTCTATCACAGGATAATACAGTACGGTTCATAAAACAAAAGTGCAACAATTACTCTAACAATTACATGAAACACTTAAAGGGCGGCGCACACGAGCGACTAAATCTGAGCGACCGCCGACGAGACTGGTGGTGCGACTAGACATCAGCCAATCAGAAGCACCAAATCTTGTCGCTTTGGCGGTCGGAAGCCAAGTCGGCCGACAAATCGGTCAAAATTGTCGCTCGTGTGCGCCGCCCTTAACAGTTTGTAATGTTTTCATTCTTTGAATAAACTGTTATGTTTTCATTCTTTGAATAAATTGCTATTGTATGCCAAATCACATTTTGTTCATTCGTTCCATCAATTACATTTCAAATTTGTTATTACTTAAAAGTCCAAACACCATTGGCAGCATTAAGACTAAAACCCAAAGGTAACCATTTTGGAGACCCCTTGATCACAAACTTTCAATCCCTTGCTTGGGATTGACTGCTATGATTACAGAAATAATGTATTCAGGACAGTGACAGAACACATAAAACATTTCTGAAACTAAGACTAAAACCAAATTTGAAATCGATCAACCATATACCTGTCCCTCTTTCATCAATACCCATCCAACTGCAACATTTTGAAGTCAAGAGTTTCCCTAAGTTGACACTTTTTCATTGGTTCCAATAATTTCCACATTGGAGGGTTTACTAGAGTCTAGTCATCTATTTTATCATGATTTTAGATTGCCTTTAAATTCACAGTGTAGAGTGTTGTTTTAGAAATCATGTTGAGTATTCATTGGGAAGGACCTTGCCAAGTCCTTTAAAGAAATACCAAAGTTGATATGATTGGAGTTCGGCGATTTTTTTAGGATTTCTAAGATATTTTATAGTTTTCTCGTCAGGGCACCTTAGGTATTAAAGGAACAAAACATTGTCTTCTGACCCAAACTGGTCTTGGGGGAGGTTAGTTTCCAACAAATGCACAGTCAGTAATCAGTTGAAGAACTCTTCAATTGTAGACTGTCTCTGTCTTTTCGGAACCTCAGCTTGCAACAGACTTTCGACTTTCTCTGCCAAATCCAAAATCTCAGGGGGACAATCTGCAAGTGATGAACCGAACCGTCTCACAACATCAATGGCACAGAAAGTTTCAGCGAGTGTCGGGTTGGACTGAGGATCAACAGCTGCTGCACCCGCGACACCTTCACCATTTTCGCCCAAAACTTCAACATCATCGGCATCGTCATCTGGCATGTCGCTGGTATCGACCGATTTCACCAGGTCAACAATTTCCGCATCAGTCATGACATCAGGTGTTCCATCTTCATCAGCATCGATGTTAATGTAATCTGTCATAGTTGGTCCTGCTTGCAATCCCAAGATATCAACGAGACTGTCCCAAACATTTCGAAACTGGCGGGCATCCTCAGGATTAATATCGTCGTTGTCGGCATCAACGTCGGCATCGTGGTCAGCGTCGGCGCCTGCCTCGGCTACAGCTGTACCGCTAATGAATCCTCGAGAACGAAAGCAGTTTGAAACTGTGGATTGGGAAACCTGGCCCCATGCTGTCTTGATCGCAAAAACGGCATCAAGTAAGTCCCATTTAAATGGCTTTCCTGTTTCTGCAGAACTGAGGCGTCGAATGGCCAAAATTCGTCGATAGTAGAACTTCAGATTTCTTATCACTCCGGCGTCCATCGGTTGGGTGTGGCTTGTTGTTGTTGGCGGCAGAAACACGACCTCCATGTTTTCATACTCATACGCAGGGTGAGCAGGGCAGTTGTCTATAATCATGCATATCTTGCGCTTCTGGTTTCCCATAATCCCATCAAGCTTACTCATCCAAGAGTCAAAAAGCTCGGACGTCATCCAAGCTTTCTTATTCGCTCGATACTCCACAGGCAGCCTCCTGACGTTCTTAAAAGCTCTTGGTTGCTTACTCTTTCCGATGACAAATAATGGCAATTTATCCGACCCATCCATATTTCCGGCAACAAGGATAGTAATTCTCTGTTTGCTCTCCTTCGTCCCATGGTAGGTTGTTCCGCTAAAACCAAGCGTATTTTCTGGCAAAAGTTTCCAAAAGAGGCCAGTTTCGTCGGCATTGTATATGTCACATGGTTTGTAACGCTGCAGGATGTCCTTTAGCTTTCCGTTCTTCCACTCTTCAACGACCACCGTATCCACACCCCCAGATTCACCTGCTTTCAACACTTTTCCAATTCCCCACCGATCCTTGAAACGGTTGACCCAGCTTGCATTAAGTTTATTAAAGTCGTCATGACCAAGCTCCTCGGCAAACTTTTGCGCTTTCAGAAGTATCATTTCACCGTCTATGCGTACCTCTGGCTTGGCAGCCATCTGTCGGAACCATTTGATCAATGCAGAGTCTACGTCGTCAAAAGTAACTTGCTTCATGCGTTTCATACCACCTTTGCGTGAGTCTGGATGCTCGCCCTTTTCGATGGCCTCAATGATTTTTGCCTTGTTTTTAAGGATATCGCCCAGCGTCGTACGTGGAATTCCGAAGTGCTCGGCAACGACACCTCTCTTCATTTCTGGATGTTCACTAACGTACTGTATAATCTCATACTTCTCTTTATACGTCTTTGTTGAAAGCTTTCTCTTTGGTGCAGTTGCCATGTTGCCGAACCACGCCAACCAATGTCAAATCTAGCTCGTATCACACACGTGTACAGAGTACAACAAACATCAGTACAACTGGCTGGGTTTTCCCGCCGTCAGTGATTCAGCGAAGCAGGCAGCTGAACTTGTGGCGTCACCTGCCCGTGATGAAAACCATTATGCGTGACGACTTACGGATAGGAATTACCTGCAATTTCTATTACACGGGACCCATCATTGTGTGACGACTTAGGCGTTTTGACGACTTATATTTGACGACTTAGGATTATTTTTTTAATGGAAATAACGTTACAGAAAATCGGGACTTTCTTTTTGATGACGAGTTGTAAAAAATCCGACTTAGACGGTGACGACTTAGGCGGATTCTACTGTAATTCCTTCTGGGTATCGATAAGTGTTGATTTTCACTCCTGGGTTCCAGAGTTGCAGTAACTGATCTACTATTGGGTCCAGGTAAGAAGATATGTCCTTCGGTTCATGATCGAAATCTGGTATAATAGAAACAACAACCACATTTTCTCTTCTGTGCCGGATTGAACGAGGAAGGTTGAGATTTGCCAGATAGATGATTCCAATTGAATTTTTTCTGTTCTTATATGGCTGGAACCAATCAATATTCAAAATAAAACCATAGGTACCATCATTTTTTAAGAAGTTCTTGTTATTTGGCCCTTTGTAATTTTCAAGTCTTTTCCATGCGCCTCCATCATAAATGTCAGTGTACGTGTTCGCAACAACTTCTCTATTCTGCCATTCTCTGCACAGGTCTTCATACCCTGGTCTTTGTAACTGTGATTGCAATTTCTTTGCAATGTCACACACTAAATAACTGTACCGTGGAATGAATTTTTTTCGGCCACACTTCAGCACCTGCTCCTTCACTAGGATATTGTTGCATTTCCTAATAAACCTCCCGTTTCTAAGAATATCTGTGACGCATCGCCTGGCATAACTCTGTCCATTCTTCTCATAAACGATTTCATTCAGTCGGTACAGTTTGTGGCAGCTCGAACAGGGAATAAAAGTGTACTCGGTGTCCAATTCAACTTTGAAGTCAAGAAGGCGATACAAACTGTACAACGTTGTCGGGAAAATTTTGTCCAATTGGGCAACGAGAGGGTGGACACTGCTGAAGCCAATTTTCAAAATCCGCAACTCTTTTTCGAAATCACGATCCGAAATGAAACACATGGTTTTCCATATCAGCGTGACGAGGAGAATGCCTGATATAATTTCTGTTATTCCTCTCACCGACCTCACAGGGCTAGGCACTGACAAACTTCCCTCAACTTGTTCCTCACTGCAGTCTTCAGTGAGAAAGTCGCCAACATCATGAACACGAGGCTGAAAATGACAAATTCGGGATTGTCAAACATTTTATAAGATAATGAAGTGGTCCAAGGACCATGTGCTCACCTGGGTGAATGTACCAGAAAATCAGATGACAAATGTTGAATCGAAATGATCCAGGCATGCCAGGGCGTTCCCTGAATTCCAGGCTATTAAATATGATATGGTCGAAATTTCAAAGTCAAAACATTCTCGCTTGAGATTTTTATGACTTGGCAAAGTCCAACTGTACACATAGAGAGTACCTAGACACATGATCACACCAAGTTGGTAGCGCCATCCTGCATACTGTCTTATGATAACAATATACTCACATCAGACCCAGATGTCGGGCAAACATCTTCACTTGAACTAAAGTTGTACACATCTCCAGCATCTGAAAGACAGATTGATGGTATTTTACTTAAATATTTCAAATGGAACAGAGGCAAAGAGCAAATAGAGCTACATCCAGCTAAACCTGCAAACAATTGGTATGGAATAACCGGAATCAGTCCCAGCAGTCTCAAAGGTGACACTAACAAAAATTTCAATCATTGCCCTGAAATTCACACTTTCAAATTATAAATCTGTATCCTAGATTTGCCGCTGACTGTGCTGTAAATGGTATTTAAAGGGAGCAAAGTCATAGCAATTTAACAACTAGAAAAGTGTTCACTGGATTGAAGTCAATCCATAACCACACTGCTCTTCTCCCCAGAAAAAAAGAGGATTGTGAATGCTACTAAAACTTAGTTCCCAGTTCTCTGTAACATCAAGACCAAAATGTATTACGAGGCCTATCACATGACAAAGTGATGTTTAACATCACTTTGTCATGTGATAGGCCTCGTACAGATTAGAACAGATCATGATTTATAAGACTTACCAATGGGCTCATTATCATGAAGCTCATCAATCCTTGGCTGCTTAGCATTCGATGAATGACCACTGCACAGCTCAGAATTCTCATCAGATTGAGAACTGTTGGTCGGGACTGAAGCAGAGTAAAGTAGGTGAAAAGTGTTAGTGTGATGAGAACATTTTTGCCATGCCGGTACATGTATATTGGGGACAGGTTTGTCCCAAGCTACGGTGTGATAGGCAAAACCTGAGTGCCCATGTGCCACTGGCATGACTACCGGTAAACTGATTACACTTACAGCAATGATTTTCCAATTGCTGTCGGTCCAGTATTTCAAGGATGCACAATTGTTCAATTGTTGTTTCACAGTGGCAAATTCAACACAAACGTGATTATACTGCACTGGTGAATGTTTGGACTCAAAGTGGCCGATCTGTATCAATATAGGCTCTGCCAAAAGCGCCTACAGAAGATAATGAATCATGATTCATTAGACTCACCAATGGGCTCATCACCATGAATCTCATCAAGTCTTCGACGCTTAGAATATGTAGAATTCGATACATGATCATCATTCCCATCAACCATGTCATTACTCCTCTCGGATCGGGAAACGGACGGGCCTGAAGCAGAGTAAACATAAATTGACAGCTGTGATAAGAGAACAATATCGATGCCTATGGCATTGTGCTTGCTTCACTGACAGCAGCAGCAGCCATGTTGAATCCCAAACAATTTTAAACTTCTAAGCTAAGAGTCCTCAATTATGGAGAGGGTACGGGTTACCACGATACCGGTACCCGCCGGTATACAATACACCAAAAGGGTAAAACCCTCCAACTCTCGGACGGGCCTGAAGCAGAGTTATCTGTGATAAGAGAACAATATCGATGCCTATGGCATTGTGCTTGCTTCACTGACATCAGCAGCAGCCATGTTGAATCCCAAACAATTTTAAACTTCTAAGCTAAGATTCCTCAATTATAGAGAGGGTACGGGTTACCACGATACCGGTACCGGTATACAATACATGTACACCAAAAGGGTTAAACCCTCCAACTCAATCAATGAGATGAAATTCTACTATTGCTTATTACTTTCAATTTCAATTTCTGCAACTACTTAGAAAGTAGGTTGGCAGGTAAAACAGCACTTTAAAATCGCTGTAATGCATAACTCCAGAAACACTGATCTTTGTTTGACAGTTACGCCGAACTACATGTATACCGGTACATGAATTTTGAATAGTAGGGGCAACAATCTTCGAGTGCCATGTCATTATTAGCTAGGTCATTACATTTTGTACAACTATGGTTGAGAAAATGAGACCAACTTACTATTAACATGAATTGATGAACACTGCGATCGAGGGACACCTAAATTCATCTGCTGGCATTTCTGGACATGCTTTTTGTAGGATCGAGACTGTAGTGTCTTCTTACAGTAGGGGCACTTTTCCCAGCTGAACCTCATTTTCCTGGAAAGTGTTATGGTGAGAATGGCAAATCATCACAGGTGGCATTTACAAGAAACATATCATACACATGAAAGTTTGTGGGTGGAATAACTGTAATATCTTTAGCCGATGGGCTTATGGGTACGGCTGCCGGCTGCCGTACCTGTAGACTGTTCGTATTTCAGGCTCCATGATAATACTGACACAATTAGCCTATAGGCTACCCTAATCCTGACCCTAACCCACCCAGATAATGTCTGGAAGATGTAGCAAATCGCGCCTCTCGTTCATGAGTTAGTCCATGAGCTGGAGGCCAAAAATTCACTCATTGGTACCATTTTTAGGGACAAAGGGAGACCTTATTTTTTGGAAAGTACATGTACCATACCCCTTGTGTCAGAAAAACCTAGCCAAGTCAGCAATTTCAGCTTTATATAGAAAATGGCCCCTGAACATGACTATAGGCCTGCCGAATAACGACACCCAAATTATGGGGTAGGGGAAATGAAAACGGCATATCTCTGCAATGGTTTGATAGAATTCAACAAATGACAACTTGAAAATGGTAAAAATGAATTCCTTGCCCCTGAAAACCTGGGGGTACGCACGAAAATTGTAACTCTAGGATGAATACGATCAGAGATATGGGATGCTATTGATTAGCGGCGGCCATCTTGGATTTCAGTGTGATCTGATATACTAAGCAACTTGACAATGGTAAAAATGAACTCCTTGCCCCTGACCTGGGGGTAGGCACCAAAATTGTAACTCTAGGATGAATACGATCAGAGATATCGGATGCTATTGAGTGGCGGCGGCCATCTTGGCAGCCATCTTGGATTTCAGTGTAATCTGATATACCAAACAACTTGAAAATGGTAAAAATGAATTCCTTGCCCCTGAAAACCTGGGGATAGGCACCAAAATTGTAAGGCCAAGGCTACATCTCCTCGTGATCTGTAAAGGCCCAGCTCCATCCATCAATCCCGAATCATGGGATGGCCTCCTCCGCCTAGCTAGGCCCTACTACCATGACCACTACTAAGTTGACTTGTAGCTAACAGTAACACTTACCTTGACCGTGTTTTCGCCAGTTGTCTTTGAATGATAAACTGCACCAGGCCAATGCCTACACAAATCTAGAATGTCTCCGACTGCGGTGGCACTGAATGATCGTTCTGTCGTTTGGAATTGCGTGTCGAGTGGCTGTGTTGTGTGTTGAATCAAAATAATGAATGAAATGCAATGGTTGCAGTTAGGGAGGCGCAATTTCTAGGCCAATGCCTACACAAATCTAGAATGTCTCCGACTGCGGTGGCTATTCGTCCGGTGACACTGAATGATCGTTCTGTCGTTTGGAATTGCGTGGCGAGTGGCTGTGTTGTGTGTCGAATCAAAATAATGAATGAAATGCAATGGTTGCAGTTAGGGAGGCGCAATTAGCAAATACTCTCCTAAAGCTTAAAACAATTATCATGATTATAAGCCCCCGTGCGATGGCTGTGCACCTGAACTGGACTGACAAATATATTACGGTACTCTTATGTAATGTTATGCAATGTTCCTAATCTGCAAATATCCTTAGTTGAATCACCGACGCTCTCTTTCGCGCCAAAATTTCCTGGGCACAAAGGGCTACTCATCCACATACCTAGTAACATGGCCGAAATATAAATCCATCCGAGGGATTACAAACAATCCCGTATTATATCCACTTCTTAAAAAGATTATTTCTGTAGCCTGCCAATTAGTTTGTTTAACCTTGGCCAAGTCAAGTTGAACCAACATTGGGGCGAGTGATTCAACATGTTGAAGGGAGGAAAAGATGACTTTGATGGCCAAAAATTTTGCAGAAGTTGTTAAAGTTATTTTGGCGTAAATAAGCTTACTGCATTGGCCAATTTCATTGAAACTTCGGCAAACTATTGATAGGATGTCAGTGAACATGGATATCCATGCACTTTTCCTGGGAATGGGCCGCGTTAGTAAAAAAATCTCATGATACATACCGGTACGCATAAACTGTCTCGCCCTATCGGCCTATAAAAAATACCCTTTGCACTAGGCCCTGGCGTGCCTGTCATTTTTTGGTCGAAATTTTTCCATAGCCAGAACAGTAGGGCGTAATACTATATATTTCATGTATTGATTATCTAACCTTTGGACGCCCTAAAAACAGTGGATAATTGTATCCACCACGAGAAGAGTTTGTATTGATGTAGTCTGCCAAATAATTTGTTTGCTTTAGCTTGGCCAAGTTAAGGTGAAACTACAGTGTACATTGGGGCGAGTGATTCAACATGTTGAAGGGAGGAAAAGATGACTTTGATGGCCAAAAATTTTGCAGAAGTTGTTAAAGTTATTTTGGCGTAAATAAGCTTACTGCATTGGCCAATTTCATTGAAATTTCGACAAACCATTGATAGGATGTCAGTGAACATTGATATCTATGCAGTTTTTTTGGGATATAGGCCGCGTTAGAAAAAAAATCTCATGATACATACGCAGAAACTGCCCTTAATACCGGCCTATAATATCCTTAGCACTAGGCCCTGGCGTACCTGTCATTTTCATGGCAACTTGATTCGCCTGTTGGTCCCAGAGAACTAGGCTTGGGCTGAAGAAAGGAAGTTTTGCCGGGAATGTCATTAATGGGCATCTATTGCCACAAAATGGGGTGGATGCTCCACATAGGCCTATTAATAGCAAGGTACACGTTGGCCATTTTTATAACTCTCATGTCCCTGGTACCAAAATAGCGAGACAGCACAGTTAGCCCTCACCCCAAAGCTCCAATTATGGGCGGATTCCCCTGAAGTTTGATTATCAGCTTCAAAACGGGTAGTTATTAAGTACGTTAATCAGGGTGACTGAAAGAGTACGGTACCCCTTTCAGCACATTTCATAAAAACTGAGTGCTGAAATTTGACGTCCAGTGAATAATGTCCTAAGATAGTTTGTTGTATTCCCTATTGGCCACTCGGCCATCTCGGCTGGACAACTAGATATTTTAACATTGCAACTGAAATTTGCTCAATTGGAAAGCAGTAACCTCCAAAAGAGCCCCGCGGTTTCCTCCTACATTTGCAAAAAAGGACGAAATATTTAAAGAAGGTAGGGAAAGCTTCATCAGGAGGTGAAATTCCTAATCAATGAATGGGGACTGTTGACTTCTCCCAGAACTCCGGTTTCCTCCTTTGTTTTCCAATGAGAGCAAGAGTGATAATATATTCGACGGCGGAAGGACAAGAAATTAATAGTTTGTATAGTTTTGGAAAGCTTTAAAATGCGGAGGCATTAGCGTCAATAGTTTGATCGATAATATGGCCTTTTTTCTCACGAGGCATGCACTAGGCCTATATTTCGGGAGTGCTGGATCTGGTGTGGCAGGAATCTCAGTCTCCAGGAATTTATTCGGTTTATTGTACAACAAGTGGGTAAAAGCACACTACAGGCTACCCAGGACCCAGTGCATTCCCAGGACTCGCATTCCTTTCACACCGGTGTTGATCCAGCCGGTATTACAAAAACAGTGCATAATTGTATCCACCACGAGAAGAGTTTGTATTGATGTAGTCTGCCAAATAATTTGTTTGTTTTAGCTTGGCCATAAGTTAAGGTGAAACTACAGTGTACATTGGGGAGAGTGATTCAACATGTTGAAGGGAGGAAAAGATGACTTTGATGGCCAAAAATTTTGCAGAAGTTGTTAAAGTTATTTTGGCGTAAATAAGCTTACTGCATTGGCCAATTTCATAGAAATTTCGACAAACTATTGATAGGATGTCAGTGAACATGGATATCTATGCAGTTTTTCTGGGATATGGGCCTCGTTAGAAAAACAATCTCATGATACATACGCATAAACTGTCTCGCCCTTAGTATCGGTCTATAATACTCTTTGCACTATGCCCTGGCGTGCCTGTCATTGGGCCGAATTTATAAAACATAGCAAAAGCTTACAAGCCAAAACCTCAAGGCGAAGCTTTTGCTTGTAATGGAGAAGCACAACCCAAAGATTTTGCTCAGAAACATATTCACAATCAATTGCTTATCCTAATGACCTTTTCTTATAAAGCCAAGCAGGATTTTCTATCTGATGAAGCTAATGCTCGCAAGACAAAGCTTCTGCTAATTCTTATAGGGAGTTGCTTGTTCTATGAAGCAAAAGCAAAATTTTATAAATACCTCTTCAAGAAAAAGCCCAGAAAAATCAAATGCTAGTTTTTATGAAGCTTGGCCTTGGGGCTTTGGCTTGTAAGCTTTTGCTAAGTTTTATAAATTAGGCCCCATGAGTTAGCGCCTACCGCAAAGCTCCAACTAAAATGGCATGACTTGCATGCATGGACGGATTCCCCTAACTTGATCAACATCTTCAAAACATGGCAATTTCATTTCACTGTTTGCCATCTGCAACCAAAGGGTATCAAAGTGCAGAGAGCATTTTTGTATCTGCTGCCTGCGTCAATCAGGATGACTGAAAGAGTACCCCTTTCAGTACATTTCATCAAAACTGAAAGTTGATGAAATTTGCCATTTCGTCAAGTGAATGTCCTATTCGGTACTCGACTAGACAGTTACATGTAGATATTTTGACATTGCAACTGAAATTTGCTTAATTGGAAAGCAGTCAACTCGCAAAGAGCTCCGTTTATATTTATAAAAAGGATAAAATATTTAAAGATAGTCAGTTTAAATACTACGGCGCCCGTTACGGGACATGTGTTATTTTTTTAAAATCTCGCACTGCGACTTTTTAAAGTCGCACTGCGACTTTTAATCTCGCACTGCGACTTTTTAATCTCACAATCTCACACTGCGACTTTTAATCTCGCACTGCGACTTTATAAACTCGCACTGCGTCTTTATAATCTCGCACTCCGACTTTATAAACTCGCATACAAACTATTGATAGGATGTCAGTGAACATGGATGTCTATGCAGTTTTTCTGGGATATGGGCCGCGTTAGAAAAAAAATCTCATGATACATACGCATAAACTGCCCTTAATACCGGCCTATAATATCCTTAGCACTAGGCCCTGGCGTGCCTGTCATTTTCATGGCAACTTGATTCGCCTGTTGGTCCCAGAGAACTAGGCTTGGGCTGAAGAAAGGAAGTTTTGCCGGGAATGTCATTAATGGGCATCTATTGCCACAAAATGGGGTGGATGCTCCACATAGGCCTATTTCTATAATAGCAAGGTACACGTTGGTCATTTTTATAACTCTCATGTCCCTGGTACCAAAATAGCGAGATAGCACAAGCCCTCACCCCAATGGGCGGATTCCCCTGAAGTTTGATTATCAGCTTCAAAACGGGTAGTTATTAAGTACGTTAATCAGGATGACTGAAAGAGTACGGTACCGTACCCCTTTCAGCACATTTCATAAAATCTGAGTGCTGAAATTTGACGTCCAGTGAATAATGTCCTAAGATAGTTTGTTGTATTCCCTATTGGCCACTCGGCCATCTCGGCTGGACAGCTAGATATTTTAACATTGCAACTGAAATTTGCTCAATTGGAAAGCAGTAACCTACAAAAGAGCCCCGCGGTTTCCTCCTACATCTGCAAAAAGGACAAAATATTTAAAGAAAGTAGGGAAAGCTTCATCAGGAGTTGAAATTCCTAATCAATGAATGGGGACTGTTGACCTCTCCCAGAACTCCGGTTTCCTCCTTTGTTTTCCAATGAGAACAAGAGTGTTAATATATTCGACGGCGGAAGGACAAGAAATTAATAGTTTGTTTAGTTTTGGAAAGCTTTAAATGCGAAGGCATTAGCGTCAATAGTTTGATCGATAATATGGCCTTTTTTTCTCACGAGGCATGCACTAGGCCTATATTTCGGGAGTGCTGGATCTGGTGTGGCAGGAATCTCAGTCTCCAGTAATTTATTCGGTTTATTGTACAACAAGTGGGTAAAAGCACACTACAGGCTACCCAGTGCATTCCCAGGACTCGCATTCCTTTCACACCGGTGTTGATCCAGCCGGTATTACAAAAACAGTGCATAATTGTATCCACCACGAGAAGAGTTTGTATTTATGTAGTCTGCCAAATAATTTGTTTGTTTCAGCTTGGCCAAGTTAAGGTGAAACTACAGTGTACATTGGGGAGAGTGATTCAACATGTTGAAGGGAGGAAAAGATGACTTTGATGGCCAAAAATTTTGCAGAAGTTGTTAAAGTTATTTTGGCGTAAATAAGCTTACTGCATTGGCCAATTTCATTGAAATTTCGACAAACTATTGATAGGATGTCAGTGAACATGGATATCTATGCAGTTTTTCTGGGATATGGGCCGCGTTAGAAAAAAAATCTCATGATACATAGGCATAAACTGTCTCGCCCTTAGTATCGGCCTATAATACTCTTTGCACTAGGCACTGGCGTGCCTGTCATTGGGCCGAATTTATGAAACATAGCAAAAGCTTACAAGCCAAAGCCTCAAGGCGAAGCTCTTGCTTGTAATGGAGAAGCACAACCCAAATATTTTGCTCAGAAACATATTCACAATCAATTGCTTATCTTAATGACCTTTTCTTATAAAGCCAAGCAGGATTTTCTATCGGATGAAGCTAATGCTCGCAAGACAAATCGTCTGCTAATTCTTATAGGGAGTTGCTTGTTCTATGAAGCAAAAGCAAAATTTTATAAATACCTCTTCAAGAAAAAGCCCAGAAAAAGCAAATGCTAGTTTTTATGAAGCTTGGCCTTGGGGCTTTGGCTTGTAAGCTTTTGCTATGTTTTATAAATTAGGCCCCATGAGTTAGCGCCTACCGCAAAGCTCCAACGCATGACTTGCATGCATGGACGGATTCCCCTAACTTGATCATCATCTTCAAAACATGGCAATTTCATTTCACTGTTTGCCATCTGCAACTGAAGGGTATCAAAGTGCAGAGAGCATTTTTGTATCTGCTGCCTGCGTCAATCAGGATGACTGAAAGAGTACATTTCAGTACATTTCATCAAAACTGAAAGTTGATGAAATTTGCCATTGCGTCAAGTGAATGTCCTATTCGGTACTCGGCTTGACAGTTACATGTAGATATTTTGACATTGCAACTGAAATTTGCTCAATTGGAAAGCAGTCAACACCCAAAGAGCTCCGTTTATATTTATAAAAAAGGATAAAATATTTAAAGATAGTCAGTTTAAATACTGACCCAGTGCAAGAGAAAGCTTCATCAGTAGTTGGAATTCCTTATTTAATCAATGGGGACTGTTGACTTCAATCAGAACTCCGGTTTCCTCCTTTGTTTTCCAATGAGAACAAGTAGAGTGATAATACATTCGACGAAGGACAAGAAATCAATAGTTTGTTTAGTTTTGAAATAAGCTTTAGAAATGCGAAGGCATTAGCGTCAACAATATTAGCGTCGATTTAGACATACAAAAACAGTGCACAATTGTATCCACCACGAGAAGAGATTGTATTTATGTAGTCTGCCAAATAGTTTGTTTGTTTCAGCTTGGCCAAGTTAAGTTGAACCAACATTGGGGCGAGTGGTTCAACATGTTGAAGGGAGGAAAAGATGACTTTGATGGCCAAACATTTTGCAGAAGTTGTTAAAGTTGTTTTGGCGTAAATAAAGCTTACTGTATTGGCCAATTTCATTGAAACTTCGACAAACTATTGATAGGATGTCAGTGAACATGGATATATATGCAGTTTTCCTGGGAATGGGCCGCGTTAGAGAAAAAACCTCATGATACATACGCATAAACTGTCTCGCCCTTAGTTCCGACCTATAATATCCTTAGCACTAGGCCCTGGCGTGCCTGTCATTTTCATGGCAACTTGATTCGCCTGTTGGTCCCAGAGAACTAGGCTTGGGCTGAAGAAAGGAGGTTTTGCCGGGAATGTCATTAATGGGCATCTCTTGCCACAAAATGGGGGTTAAGGCACCACATAGGCCTATAATATCTAGGCTCACCTTGGTCTTTTTTATAACTCTTATGTTCCTGGTACAATAGCGAGATAGCTTGACTAGACCATGAGTTAGCACCCACCCCAAAGCTCCAACTAAAATGGCATGACTTGCAAAGAGCTCCGGTTTCTTCCTACATTTATAAAGAAAGGACAAAATATAAAGTCAGTTTAAATCTACATGTATGATCGAGTGCAAGGGAAAGCTTTAAGGCCTATGAGGAGTTGAAATTCCTTATTTAATCAATGGGGACAGTTGACTTCTCCAGAACTCCGGTTTCCTCCTTTGTTTTCCAATGAGAACAAGAGTGTTAATATATTCGACGGCGGAAGGACAAGAAATTAATAGTTTGTTTAGTTTTGAAAAACTTTATAGATGCGAAGGCATTAGCGTCAATATTTTGATTGATATTATGGCCTTGTTTCTCACGAGGCACTGCATTTCGGGAGTGCAGGATCTGGTGTGGCAGGAATCTCAGTCCCCATGAATTTATTTGGTTTATTGTAGAGCACGTGATATGGGCCCGGGATATGGGTAAAATCACAATGCGATATAATCTTAGATAGCAGACTAAATAGGTTATTACAGTAAGCTCGAGTTTAAACCACCGGTTCATAAGCACACCCACAGTCGAATAAAACATAACAACTATTACGCAGAATGGTTGGAATTGCTTGTACGATCACCAACCACGTGATGGAATGAATAGTTGCTTGAGGCCTAGGGTGAAACTGACCCTACTATGGGTGTGTTTATGAATATAATGAACCGGTGGTTTAAACTCGAGCTTACTGTATATCCAGGACCCAGTGCATTCCCAGGACTAATATTCCTTTCACACCGGTGTTGATCAACGTGCTTCCCCCGGTGAAAAAATCATCATTAATAGAAATCCTGTCATAATGCGATATTTATCTTCCTTGTATTACGACTAAGTTTTAGGTGTATTTGTGCACCACCAAGCAATTCTGTTAAAAATGGTTGCGCTCATGAGGTGAAATGTTAGGCCCCCTAGTGGTTCTTGTCTCAATGGCTACGTGGATATCTAAAAGAGGACTTAAATATATCACAAGATACAAGTATAGAATATGAAATAGAAGTCGGGCCTCTAAGGTGAAAGACACTGCTTCCTACCAGAATCGAACCCACGGACCCTCGCATGAGGCATCAATCGCCAGCACCAAGGGGCAGCACACCTTCTTAAACCACTAGGTCAAATCCCCATCTTCAAAAAAGATGGTTCAGTGGTGTTAAAATTCCCGTTTACGACATATGTGTTACTCTCATCTCATATCAAAACTGTCGGAAGCGGGAAGGAAGTCAATCGGATAAAAACGATGCCTGTTAGATTTGACAATTTCTCATACATGTACATGTACAAGAAAATGCTAAGCGAGAGGGAAGATGGGTGCAAAGCCGTTTTTATGAAATGAGTTTAGGTGAGCCTTACAGAAACGTACGATTCACAATTTGACTGACTTATCGACTGTTATAAAATTGCAAAGCGCAGTCTAAAACACTGTCACAGTGAGAATAACAGCACACGAGTTTCTCTGTTTGCACTGAAATTACAAGATATTTTTGTTGCTAGGTGAAATAAGGGAAGACCCTGGTTGGGATCGAAATTTTGCGAATATCGGAGACGACTTTGATTTAGTAACTAAACACTTTTTTGGTACTCCTTATATCGGGTGTCCCAGAAAAAAATGTCCCACTTCTCAAAGTTCAATATTTCATGAAGTGTCAAACGGAATACAATGTAACTGTGCCAAAATTAAGGGTGTGATAAGACAAAGAGATGGTGTGAATTTCAAATCAATAGCCCTCTCGGGTGAGGAATAACATCGGTACAAAGATGCAAGTCTAAAAGTGCAGTATCGGAGATGCAGATTCAACGGGCACCACCCTATACCAATGGGTCGGCACCAGTCAAATTGCCATTCCCAGACAGTTCCAGCACCAGCACCATCTTTTTCGTCCATGAGAAAATGCATTCAAGGACACAACAATTTTGCAATCCTTGGACAGAATTAGTTTTGGAAGCGAGGCGTTAGAACTTCACAGGCCCGTTATTTCATTTATGGACGTGTGCTTTTGCACCGGACATTATTAACAATCAGTGGGAGTACTGATATGAAATTTATGCCATGGCTAGATGTTCGATTCTGGTAGGAAGCAATGTCTTTCACCTTGGAAACCCGTTTCTTATTTCATATCTATTATTTGTATCTCCTTTAATGTGACCCCTTGTATAACATAAAACTGTTTGGGTTCGGAGATTATTTGGGCTACTCGCAGGGTACTGATGGACGCCTCCTTTAACATGGGCCATTGAACTATCTTTTTTTGAAGATGGGGATTTGGCCTAGTGGTTTGAGGCGTGCTGTCCCTTAGTGCTGGCGATTGATGCCTCATGCGAGGGTCCGTGGGTTCGATTCTGGTAGGAAGCAATGTCTTTCAGCTTGGAAACCCGTTTCTTATTTCATGGCTAGATGTTAGCATATTAATCTCAATTTCTGTGCAGTTCTGTGGTATGCAGTGTGATACATCAGGGGATACAACATCAGAACATATAACATCAGCTCTGTATCTTATCATGACCTTTATTTTCATGGAGCTTTATTGCATTCGGTCAAACACCTCAGGAGATATTGAAGTTTGAAAAGTGGGACATTTTTTAGAGCGGGGAGGGGACACCCGATATATCCACAACGTTTCTACCAGTGTTCCATGGTCGTCTTCAGGTGCTTGAATGACACAATGAAGGACAACACTGCGCTGGAGTTTGGATTGCAATATCACTTGATCAAACAGCCATATGTATTGGGAATGAATAAACCATTGTCTCTGTTAATTCCTGAATTGCTTCGGCGAGTTTGCGTTTATAATCTTTAACTAAACTCCTGTTGAGGATTTCTACACCTTCCCATAGCCAATCACACGTCCTTTGTTTTCTGTCACATGTTCATGGGCTGCTGATTTGGTGTCCTTTTGAGGTTCCACCAGTCGTTTTGATAGTGGTCTGCTTGTTTCTCCAATGTAACTTTGCTCACATGAACAGTTAAGTTTGTACACAACACCTCTTGGTTGCTGTGGGCTACATTCCTTCGCGCCTCACCCACGTGCAGATCAGATGAATACCTCCATTGACCAATCAACCGCAGTGATCCCCAGGCAGTGATCATATTGGTATAAATATTGGCCTGTAACGTTTACTGCCTCAGACCTCAAACTGGACCCTCGGATCGGACGAATCGATATTTATACAAGCCCTCTTATTACGCAATGGATGATTCATTTGAACTTAGATTAGACTCTACACCTTCAACTTCAACATCCACGTGTACTAGTGAGACATCAACAGTAGTTGCTGGCGAACAAATTATCACCGGATCCACTCCAAACAACAAGAGCCTTCAAAAGCGGAAGAGGAAGCTTCTGAGTTATCTCAGTCAACTGATTGATTCGGAGGAGGAGGAGGAGGAGCCTGTTCGAAACAGCGTTTTGCAACCGTTAAGGAATGCGTAAGTATACGCTTTTTATAATTCCTCAATACTTGTTTGTATCATAGGCCTATTCTGGAGCACGAAGGTAACGTTCCGTTAAGTGACGTCATTAGGGAGTTTAAGAAATCAAACGATAAACGTTAACTTTACGACAACGTTATTTTTCATACTGCGAATTCACCAGATTATATATTGCATTTTCGGTACAAAAATAATGTTGTCGTAAAGTTAACGTTTATCGTTTGATTTCTTAAACTCCCTATTATTGCCGGCGTTTACTTTTCTGGTGAGAGATTTAATACAACAAACAATTGAACACGGAGGTTTAGAAATCAAACGATAAACGAAAGCGTTAACGACAACGTTATTTTTGTACAGAAAATGCAATATAAAATCTGGTATTAAATGTGTACATGTAGTATGAATAATAACGTTGTCGGAAGGTTTACGTTTATCGTTTGATTTCTAAACCTCCCTCAAGTGGGTTTTATGGCAAACGATATTTTCATTTCCACTAGATAATTGCAGTTGAAACTGATCTGGAGCAAATGGCTTGCGAGAATTCAGTTGTAGTTGGGCCCTTGGATTTATCTGTCGGAGCACCGGTTGGGCAAACCAATAGGCTTGTGGTAATCGACTCGACGCGACGCGACCACTCGATGACTCGATGGTTGCTAAGGAAGCTTCAAAACGCACAAATAGGTCTACGCAGGCCTCATGATGACACTACTAAATTAAATTTTAGCAATAATAATAATTAAGAAAGAAAAAGTGTGATGCATCGCGGCAAAAATCGTGTATTGTCGCATGTAGCCCCTGTCGTATTTTGATGTGCATGCTATTCATCCACCGGACATCTCCCCGTTTGAGAACGCGGGAGATGTCAGGAGTGGTATTCTGGGGGGGGGCAGGCCAGATATCCTAAGGACAATTGCCTTAGAGGGGAAGATGCCCAGAGGCATTAATAATTAAAGACTGCAAACTTTCGATAGAAAACTGTCACGTGGAGCGGCTCAACCCCGGGAGCTCAACGGAGTTCGAAGGGATGTGGCAAAGGCAATCAGTTCGTTTGGAAGGGGGGTTGGAAGGATTTTAAATCAAAATTAATGTTGTGATACGCTGTGGCATCTAAGGGACGAGAATATACTGTACATGCATCAGTCATTGTTTTTAAATTCCAAATCTGGGTGCAGTTTTGGAGTCGCAATCAAAGGCATCTTTTCCAACACACAGTCAACGCGGCCGACAAAGCGCAGTCCAAATGGCATCGCAAATAGTTGATCCCGGAATTTTATTCAAAAAGGTACCATTGTAAACATGTATGTGCACAAATCCCGTTGGCATTATGATCGCATTATGAGGGTAAATACACCTGGGAAGGGGAAACAAAAGGACCACAGATAAGGACCTTGTACTACAAACATGCACGGTATAGGCTACTCTAGTACAGACTATATACACTCTTGAATGAATCCGCCGAATTCGCTCACAGGAGGCGTCACGCGGGAAAATTAAATTGGCCAACCTACCAACCATCGAGTCATCGAGTGGTCGCGTCGCGTCGAGTCGATTACCACAAGCCAAACCAATATACCCATATCGGTAACGAACTGTCTACAGGTACGGCAGCCGTACTCATAAACCCATTGGCTAGGGGTACGGCATAGTTTGTGCACATGCGCAGCAACTTGCATTTCCCTAACAGGCCTACGCAAAACAGTAAGCTCGGTAAACACTTGTCACACCAAATGCAAGTGGTGGGGAATGTGTGAAAAAATATAAATGTAGTAATGGGATGCTATCCTGTATGACCGTCTTTGCGTGGAAAATTTAGCAGCGCGGTGGAGAGGATGAAGCGTTTGTAACCCATGGGCCGTATTCAAAAAGGGTGATCATCAAGCGATTAAAACTTAGACGCGTGTAACTTCACTAATGCAGAGACTCCCACCATGCATTTGACGAAGTTACACGCGTCTATGTCTTAGACACCCTTTTTGAATACGGCCCATAGGTTTAACGTTCGAATACCTTGCAGGTGCAACCTTATTTCATTTCTCTCTTCTCAAAAATCTGTTGCGAAAAGCCGTACTTTCATTTGCCTGTACTTCAACTGTCGTATGGCAGTAGACATGGTAGAATGCGGACGCGCATAAGAACTGCCGAAACTCTTGATTTTTTATGTCTGCGTAGACGGTACCTGATGTATGTGCCATTGATCGAATCCCCTGTTTTACGTTACTGCAGAAACAACAGACAAGGAGAACAAGAAATTCAACGGCTAAAGCGGGAACTGGCGGAGAAGGAAAAGTTAATTGAAGAGCTAAAAAGTAAAGTGGAGAAACCCAGCAACGAATGTAGAGTAAGTATTTTCATGTCGCTGGATTTGTGATGCACTTTACACCAGCTAAATGAGATAATGTAAATCGCCAAATGAACAAGCTTTTATCATGTGTAAGGAATAACTTACTGAACAACATGGGAAAGTGTTTACCGTAGACATATTAAGTTGTTAAACTTGTGCTATAGAAGACGTGAACCAGGGAGCTTTTTTTGTTTTTAAGGAGGCCGTGAGGAGCGTCTACAAGTGCCTCTTGAAAGAAGACGATCATTTCGACGGATTTGACACGACTAAAAAGTATGTTTATAAACGCGATTCTGCTCATGAATAATTTGTCCGTGTTTGGCGTTAGTAGATGGCTCCAAATTACGCTTAGAAACGGGATGACCTCTCCGATCGGCCTAGAGATTGACATGGCGTTTTCCTTCATGGAGATTATCGCTGGTTTTGCTCTGTTATTTGGCCATGTGGAGGATTAGTTCATGAAGAAGAGTTATGAAAGCACATGGCTCCAACAAAATGAACTATGGCACTAAAAGGTCAAATTGTGAATTGTAAGTGTGTCAACTTTAATTCATTGTGTGTCTTTTGCAGATTTACAACACGAACCAACAAAGATGTCGTTACTCAAGTAGTGAGTGAAGTCCAAAATCTGCATGGTGAACGGTGGTGTAAAGATATTATCAAAGGTATTAATAACTAAAATGTATACCCACATGTAGGCCTACCTACCGTCCGAAAGGATAAACTGATTACCGGTACCTGAAAAGAATCGCCGCCTGCAGACTATCCGATTAGAGAAATAAACCTTAATCATTAAACAAACAAGCCAGTTAGAGGTAGTACACGAGGAAAAATTTTCTCAAAACAGTACACTTTGAAGTGTTTCTGGCACAAGGTACCCATTTAGCCTTTAAAATGTTATTGATGTATCGTGATATTACAAATGGAANCTAGCCACAAACCGCTGAGTGGAAACACAGCTTGGCGCTCTTTTAATCTCTGCCAGGATACCAGGGGGAAATTTGTTCGACGTCCTCTGTATCATACAGAGAGGTGACAAAAATGACTGACCAGCTTTATCATGATTTAATTGCAGAAGGCCGCCAGAAGGAGGAGAGCTTTCGAAGCACTAGATGCGGAAGGCGAGGTAACGAGGGAGGAAAAGAAGCACCTTAAAGAGCTGTTCTCATCAAAGAGCGTGCTTTCTTACATGTCGAGTGAGGACTCAAATGACGGCCAGGAGAACCCACACTCCTTTTCTACAAGATTCGTCAAAGAACTAACGTGGGAGACGGCCACACTTAAGGACTACAAAAAACGCCTGGACTTAAAAGTGCTGCAGCAGAGGCCACGCCACGTAAAAACGGCGCAGGTAAAGCGATTGGGCGAAGAGAGCGGAAGGGACCCACCTCAAGATGCCATTGGATGGGCAGTGAATGCATAGATTGTGAAGGATTTTGTGTCATTTGCAAATTGCCTTATGCGAGGGGCCGTGGGTTTGAGTCAGGTATAGGAACCTATGTGTTTCACCTTAGACACCTGTTATTATTTCATGCCATTTTGTAAATTGCATTGAATAAATGTTAGAATTTATTGTGACCAATGCAGTCTTCGCATCATTTACCATAGGCCTATTTGAAAACCTACTCATTAGCTTAAGAATCCATTGCTAATGTGAGTTTTTTTCGAATTTTGACCCGTGCGATGCCGCTTGTCCATGACGAACGCCGCGGAAACAAATAATTGGTTGCAGCATCGCACTGCTAGAAATTTCGCGTGAATGGGTTCTTAGCAGGTGTGACAGAAATCATCCGCCAAACAAAAGCCCGCTATTGTAATGTTATATTCGAAAGGTCATGGTCTCTCTAGCCATATATTCTAATCCCTCACTGAACAATAAGACCGGACTTGGATTTCAGGGGGACTCCTGGATTCCTTTCACACCTGGGTTACCAAAAGAAGAAATTAGCTTCGCTAACCCCCATCGCTAGCAATGAAGCACCACCACCCTGCCGACCGACGAATTAAATAGGCTGGCGCCATGTGTATATTCATGGACGCGTGTGTCACTACCGCCAGTTCGACGTGCAAAGTTCAATTTGAATCCCGATTGTCAAGCTACTGTAGCACATTATATAACGACGTAGTACTTATTCAAAAGCTCGACAAATAAACCTGATAAGTGGTGCTTTGAGCGGCTCAATGAATAAACAATAAACACAACTTCAATCGTGAAAGTGGCGGCGAGAGGATGTTCTGGGCAGCAAGTCCTCGCCAGGGGCCTGTTTCATGACTTGAAGCTAATGATACCTTTAACCAAATGGAAAATGCATTGAGTTAATGGTACCATTAGCTTAAAGTCACTTTATGAAACAGGCCCAAGGCTGTCCCTCTTTCCACTTACAGGTGTGACAGGAATTAGCGTCCTAGGAATGCAAGTCCGCCAAACAATAGCCCGCTATTGTGAGACTATATTCGAAAGGTCATGGTCTCTCTAGCCATCTATTCTAATCAGAATCCCACGCTGAACAATAAGACCGGACTTTTGTTCCTGGGGGACATGGATTTCTTTCACACCTGGTTTGGTAAAGACACAAATATCTTCATCTGTATCTCAGCAGATTGGCGTTTGGTTCTGGACAAGTGCCTTTAGGAAATCTCACGCTGTGAAGCGCACCGCTTGCCGAAAACCCCGGGTGGATCCACTGTGGTGGAACCTATAACTGCGTATAGCCATGGAGGTATAAATCTTATTTTATACCTCCATGGTATAGCCAAAAAAGCAATACTAACTCAAATACAGCCCCACGTGAACCAATATTCCCACTGCGAATAACACTTAACACCAAAAATCCCTCTCCAGATACAGGGCTTCTCCCTCTACATGTACATTTTGGCGGAAGACACCTCTCAAAACTTCCCATTTACCGCACCGACAAGTATCGTCAGCCAGCGCCACCTTCGGACGCCCATGGATCACGCTGATGCAGATTGAGCGCCGCGGGAGTGAAACGGCAAAGATGGGAACCAGATTAAACATAGGCCTAACATGTGCAGGTAGCATTGGAACGCCAATCGACTGCCATTTATACATGTATGATCCACGGTATGGTAAGCGGTAAAAGCCACCATGGCTACTGTAAATAGGCCTAATCGCATTTTCTGAATACCGGTACGCAAATACATGAAGCGGATTAAAATGTTCATGCATTTTTGCTTTTACAAGCAGGCCTAGCGATGTTAATGAAAATGAATTAATAAAAATTCCCACCACTGACGCTAAGATGGAGCATAAAAATACATGCTCCAAAACACTTCTGATAATGGAACACTACACCATACACGCACCGTCACGACACAGTGAACACGCATACAGACAGCTTGATCACCCGCACAACGGGAATAGCAGATAATCCGCAGCGATTGGCACTGCTCTCCCGATCCGGGTGATCCCACTCCACGGATCGGATTTACACACCCTTCACGCTTCGTTTGCGGATGTGTACTGCCGCATCGGGTAGGTGTGAACCACGGATGCGTGCAGGTATCCACAACCGGATCGGACATAAGAAATTTGGCCCTGTGAAATTTATCCCGTCTAGCCGAAACCGACATCATTTTCTTGGTGGTCGATTTCATAGTTGGGTAGGCCTACTAGGAGAAATAGCATACGCAATGTCCTCTCTGTGTGGAGAAACTTAGTACTGTGTGGTGTGGAATAGGGCGCAGTGGCATAATAGGGCCATACTTTTTTGAGGATGAAGAAGGGAAAACTGTAACTGTCAACCCCGACAGGTACATTGATATGCTAAGGGAGAAGATTTATTTCTGCCCTCAGGAGAAAGCAAATTGTTGATATGAAAACAGTCATATTCCACAACAAGATAGGGCACCTCCCATTGTGCTGAACACTGGAATTTCTGGAACGGTACTCTCCTGGGGACAGAGTGATATCCCGTCGAACGGACAATCCTTGGCTCCCCTTACTCACCAGACTTGAATCCCCCAGATTACTTCCTTTGGAAATACCTAAAGGATCGAGTGTACAGTGACACCCCTTACACACTAGAAAGACTTGAACAGCATAACTTAGGGAGAGAAATTAGGCAAATTTCAGCTGATATGCACCAACAGAGTAACTGACAATTCCAATGTGCATGTTGCAGCTGTTATCCAGCAGAGGGGGCATGGTTTGAACACATCATAAGTTACTAACATAATTTCTGAACTAGTGGGTATTTCTGAAAAAAATTACACGGTTAAAATTTCTAGTTTCGGGGAATATCTGGACAAAATATCAAAGAAAAATCTTGAGTAGCAACAAAATGAGGTCTAATCAAATTTAGTCAGTGTTTTTTGGTAAAATTACCCCAGTCGCAAATAAAGTGTGTTTTTATCATACCATACCTTTGCAAATGACGTGCTTCTTGGTCNAAAAAGTCGCAGTGCGAGATTAAAAGTCGCAGTGCGACTTTAAAAAGTCGCAGTGCGAGATTAAAACACGCAGTGCGAGATTTTTTTAAAAATACATGTCCCGTAACGGGCGCCGTAGTTTTCCAATGAGAACAAGTAGAGTGATAATACATTCGACGAAGGACAAGAAATCAATAGTGTTTGTTTTAGTTTTGAAATAAGCTTCAGAAATGCGAAGGCATTAGCGTCAACAATATTAGCGCCGATTTAGACATAGAAAAACAGTGCACAATTGTATCCACCACGAGAAGAGATTGTATTTATGTAGTCTGCCAAATAGTTTGTTTGTTTCAGCTTGGCCAAGTTAAGTTGAACCTACATTGGGAAGAGTGGTTCAACATGTTGAAGGGAGGAAAAGATGACTTTGATGGTAACCGGAAAAACGCCGACCGACCGACCCGCCGACCTACCGACCGACTGAAGGACTGACCAAATCCCTTTCAGCGCAGAAGTGTATGCACGCTGGTTTATACACGCCCATGGCATCACCCCTTCAGGTACAATGCAGTAGATCTATTGGCTATATTGCGTAATATTATTGCGCTAATTACTGCTGCTCTCTCCCAAGGATAGGACTGTTAATCACTGGTTGTTGTTGTGTACACGATGTATGGCCATCAATGCCAATACGCGGCTGCTATGGCTTAGGGGAATGAGGCCGAGTGCCACCCCTGAAGTCACCTTGTAAACCCAGTCGCCGCCAGACTTGTGCTTCATAACTTTTGTTGGCTTCGTTTCTTGCTAGGCCTATTTTGGCTCAAAAGTTAGTCATGAGTCAGTATTTAAGTCCTTTGAGTGTTGATACATGTATTTCACGAGTAGGCTAACTGCGCGCATGCTATAATTTTCCTCGAAATCGTTATGGCAATGACCTGGGTACCTACAGGATCCTGATTTCAAATCGCGATGTCGCTCAATTCCTGAACTCCTTTCGGTCGGCAAGCTATGTTCCTACCGGCGCTGCTATTACCAATGTCGATAGTAGGCCTAGTTATATGGGTCCCAAAACTCGTTACGGTCGGTCGGTCGGTCGGTCAGTCGGTCGGTCGGCGTTTTTCCGGTTACCGACTTTGGTACAAAAATTGTGCAGAAGTTGTTAAGTTATTTTGGCGTAAATAAGCTTACTGCATTGGCCAATTTCATTGTAACTTCGACAAACTATTGATAGGATGTCAGTGAACATGGATATCTATGCAGTTTTCCTGGGAATGGGCCGCGTTAGAGAAAAAAACTCATGATACATGCACATAAACTGTCTCGCCCTTAGTACCGGCCTATAATATCCTTAGCACTAGGCCCTGGCGTGCCTGTCATTTTCATGGCAACTTGATTCGCCTGTTGGTCCCAGCGAACTAGGCTTGGGCTGAAGAAAGGAAGTTTTGCCGGGAATGTCATTAATGGGCATCTCTTGCCACAAAATGGGGGTTAAGGCACCACATAGGCCTATAATATCTAGGCTCACCTTGGTCTTTTTTATAACTCTTATGTCCCTGGTACAATAGGGAGATAGCTTGATTAGACCATGAGTTAGCACCCACCCCAACGCTTCAACTAAAATGGCATGACTTGCAAAGAGCTCCGGTTTCCTCCTACATTTATAAAGAAAGGACAAAATATAAAGTCAGTTTAAATCTACATGTATGATCGAGTGCAAGGGAAAGCTTTAAGGCCTATGAGGAGTTGAAATTTCTTATTTAATCAATGGGGACTGTTGACTTCTCCAGAACTCCGGTTTCCTCCTTCGTTTTTCAACGAGAACAAGAGTGATAATATATTCGACGGCGGAAGGAAAAGAAATTAATAGTTTGTTTAGTTTTGAAAAGCTTTATAGATGCGAAGGCATTGGCGTCAATATTTTGATTGATATTATGGCCTTGTTTCTCACGAGGCACTGCATTTCGGGAGTGCAGGATCTGGTGTGGCAGGAATCTCAGTCCCCATGAATTTATTTGGTTTATTGTAGAGTACGTGATATGGGCCCGGGATATGGGTAAAATCACAATCTTAGATAGCAGACTAAATATTCTTGTATTAAATCCTTGTATTACGACTAAGTTTTAGGTGTATTTGTGCACCACCAAGCAATTCTGTTAAAAATGGTTGCGCTCATGAGGTGAAATGTTAGTGGTTCTTGTCTCAATGGCTACGTGGATATCTATTTAAAAGAGGACTTAAATATATCACAAGATAAGGCTTGAATAAAACCAGTTTTTTGTCATCTGCGGCAAACTAGCACTTGACGAATAAATTAAAGGTATTCATTTGATTACATTAAACTGACAAAATTTGGGAATGATATGAAATAGAAGTCGGGCCTCTAAGGTGAAAGACATTGCTTCCTACCAGATTCGAACCCACGGACCCTCGCATAAGGCATCAATCGCCAGCACTAAGGGGCAGCACACCTTAAACCACTAGGCCAAACACCCATCTTCAAAAAAGACGGTTCAATGGCCTATGTTTAAACGAGGCGTCCATCAGTACCCTGCGAGTAGTCCAAACAATCTCCGAACCCAAACAGTTTTATGTTATGCGACAGAATGTTATGGACAGAATTAGTTTCGGAAGCGAGGAGTTAGAACTTCACAGGCCCGTTATTTCATTTATTGACGTGTGCTTTTGCACCGGACATTATTAACAATCAGTGGGGGTACTGATATGAAATTTATGCCATGGCCAGATGTTAGCATATTAATCTCAATTTCTGTGCAGTTCTGTGGTATGCAGTGTGATACATCAGGGGATACAACATCAGAACATATAACATCAGCTCTGTATCTTATCATGACCTTTATTTTCATGGAGCTTTATTGCATTCGGTCAAACACCTCAGGAGATATTGAAGTTTGAAAAGTGGGACATATTTTAGAGCGGGGGGGGGGACACCCGATATATCCACAACGTTTCTACCAGTGTTCCATTGTCGTCTTCAGGTGCTTGAATGACACAAATGAAGGACAACAGTGCGCTGGATTGCAATATCACTTGATCAAACAGCCATATGCATTGGGAATGAATAAACCATTGTCTCTGTTAATTCCTGAATTGCTTCGGCGAGTTTGCGTTTATAATCTCTAACTAAACTCCCGTTGAGGATTTCTACACCTTCACATAGCCAATCACACGTCCTTTGTTTTCTGTCACATGTTCATGGGCTGCTGATTTGGAGTCCTTTTAGTGTTCCACCAGTCGTTTTGATAGTGGTCTGCTTGTTTCTCCAATGTAACTTTGCTCACATGAACAGTTAAGTTTGTACACAACACCTCTTGGTTGCTGTGGACTACATTCCTTCGCGCCTCACCCACGTGCAGATCAGATCAATACCTCCATTGACCAATCAACCGCAGTGATCCCCGGGCAGTGATCATATTGGTATAAAGATTGGCCTGTAACGTTGACTGCCTCAGACCTCAAACTGGACCCTCGGATCGGACGAATCGATATTAAAATATACAAGCCCTCTTATTACGCAATGGATGATTCATTTGAACTTAGATTAGACTCTACACCTTCAACTTCAACATCCACGTGTACTAGTGAGACATCAACAGTAGTTGCTGGCGAACAAATTATCACCGGATCCACTCCAAACAACAAGAGCCTTCAAAAGCGGCTACACCTTCAACTTCAACATCCACGTGTACTAGTGAGACATCAACAGTAGTTGCTGGCGAACAAATTATCACCGGATCCACTCCAAACAACAAGAGCCTTCAAAAGCGGAAGAGGAAGCTTCTGAGTTATCTCAGTCAACTGATTGATTCGGAGGAGGAGGAGGAGCCTGTTCGAAACAGCGTTTTGCAAGCGTTAAGGAATGCGTAAGTATACGCTTTTTTATAATTCCTCAATACTTGTTTGTATCATAGGCCTATTCTGGAGCATGAAGGTAACGTTCCGTTAAGTGACGTCATTATTGCCGGCGTTTACTTTTCTGGTGAGAGATTTAATACAACAACAATTGAACACGGAGGTTTAGAAATCAAACGATAATCGAAAGCGTTAACGACAACGTTATTTTTGTACCGAAAATGCAATATAAAATCTGGTTAATGTGTACATCTAGTACGAATGTTGTCGGAAGGTTTACGTTTATCGTTTGATTTCTAAACCTCCCTCAAGTGGGTTTTATGGCAAACGATATTTTCATTTCCACTAGATAATTGCAGTTGAAACTGATCTGGAGCAAATGGTTTATTGCGAGAATTCAGTTGTAGTTGGGCCCTTGGATTTATCTGTCGGAGCACCGGTTGGGCAAACCAATATACCCATATCGGTAAACACTTGTCACACCAAATGCAAGTGGTGGGGAATGTGTGAAAAAATATAAATGTAGTAATGGGATGCTATCCTGTATGACCGTCCTTGCGTGGAAAATTCAGCAGCGCGGTGGAGAGGATAAGCGTTTGTAACCCATGGGCCGTATTCAAAAAGGGTGATCATCAAGCGATTAAAACTAGACGCGTGTAACTTCACTAATGCAGACACTTCCACCATGCATTTGACCCCGCATTTGACGAAGTTACACGCGTCTGTGTCTTAGACACCCTTTTTGAATACGGCCCATAGGTTTAACGTTCGAATACCTTGCAGGTGCAACCTTATTTCATTTCTCTCTTCTCAAAAATCTGTTGCGAAAAGCCGTACTTTCATTTGCCTGTACTTCAACTGTCGTATGGCAGTAGAATGCGGACGCGCATAAGAACTGCCGAAACTCTTGATTTTTTATTTCTGCGTGTATGTGCCATTGATCGAATCGCCTAATCAATCTGTTTTACGTTACTGCAGAAACAACAGACAAGGAGAACAAGAAATTCAACGGCTAAAGCGGGAACTGGCGGAGAAGGAAAAGTTAATTGAAGAGCTAAAAAGTAAAGTGGAGAAACCCAGCAACGAATGTAGAGTAAGTATTTTCATGTTGTCGGATTTGTGATGCACTTTACACCAGCTAAATGAGATAATGTAAATCGCCAAATGAACAAGCTTTTATCATGTGTAAGGAAAAACTTACTGAACAACGTGGGAAAGTGTTTAGACATATTAAGTTGTTAAACTTGTGCCATAGAAGACGTGAACCACGGAGGTTTTTTTGTTTTTAAGGAGGCCGTGAGGAGCGTCTACAAGTGCCTCATGAAAGAAGACGATCATTTCGAGGGATTTGACACGACTAAAAAGTATGTTTATAAACGCGATTCTGCTCATGAATAATTTGTCCGTGTTTGGCGTTAGTAGATGGCTCCAAATTACACTTAGAAATGGGATGACCTCTCCGATCGGCCTAGAGATTGGCAGGGCGTTTTCCTTCATGGAGATTGTCGCTGGTTTCGCTCTGTTATTTGGCCATGTGGAGGATTAGTTCATGAAGAAGAGTTATGAAAGCATATGGCTCCAACAAAATGAACTATGGCACTGAAAGGTCAAATTGTGAATTGTAAGTGTGTCAACTTTAATTCATTGTGTGTCTTTTGCAGATTTACAACACGAACCAACAAAGATGTCGTTACTTTCAACCATATATTCATTCCACCAGTTGAAAGTGCTAAAAATTACACCGTATGTGAGATATTGTACACTGAAGTTAGACACGGCTGCCAGAATTATATAACGAAACGATGACGGTGTTCCACATCTGCTGTCTGCGTGCTGCGCATTGGCGCCGCTACGCGGCGTTCCGGGAACGTTGCGTCCAGTTTGAAATCCGCGCCATTTTCAACCTGCGCACGAGGTACGGTATACTGTCTTATTCTAGCCCGCCACGAATTTATACACGTGCATTTTGACGTGGTGATTGTCAGTAGGTGTCAGAATGGCAACTCGCGTTAAAGACTGCGATTTACAGGCGTATTTGCAATCTATTCCATCCTATAGGGATTCAAAAGGAAGAGGGCTGAAGGAAAATCTATTGGATGTTGGTAATGGTAGATACAAGTGAAAGCACGTGTCAAAGTTGATGCGAAACTGAAGTGGCTTGCACGCGACACCATGATATGCACTGGGCGGGGCAATTGCCAGCGAGAATGTGAACGCACGTACTACAACCACGGGCGCAGGTGGAAAATGGCGCGGATTTTAAAACTGGGTAATGTTAAGGTACCTTATTTGTACCCAGGACGATCCTGGGTAACAAAAAAGCCTACCCAGGATTACCCTGGGTAATAATGAGGTGTACCCAGGACGACATTAACCGATTCAGCTAATCTGGCACCCTTGATTATTTGTAATTATCACATCGTCAGTCGCAAGTTAACTCCCCTGGGGGTTTGTAGGTCAGAGTATGGCGATGAGT